>MJCC01000007.1:329396-344806 GCA_001766655.1 Phytomonas francai
CCGCGAGCGCGTGGAGGCCCTCCTCGCGGCGGCCGCCGCCCCGGACCGGCCCCGCTTCGCCGCGCTGCCGCTCGACGCGTACCTCTACGAGTCCCCGGCGGGCGCGACGTACGTGGCGGCGGTGGGGCCCTTCTCGGGGCGCTCGCTCGGCGACCTCGTCCGCAGCGGCGGGGGCTCGATCGAGGAGCTGGTCTTCGACGAGGTCCTCGACCTCGTGCAGGCCTTCGGATGCGCGAGCCGCGCGCTGCCCCCGCACGGCAACCTCAGCGCGGACGCCGTACTGCAGCTCCTGACGACGCGCGACGGGGCTTCGGAGGCCGCGAACGAGTCGCGCTGGGTCATCGGTGACTGGCTCCTGGCCTACGACCCGGACAACGTCGCGTTTGACGCGGGCTCGGTCATCGGGGACCTGGAGTTCATGCTCCACTCCGCCTTTTCACAGCTTAACATCGTCTCGGCCGCCAACGGCGCGTTTATTTCCCGCGACCAGGTCGAGCAACGCATCGAGAAAACCCTGGAGCAGATTCGGCGCGCCTTATTTACGGGCCCCTTTAGCAACCTCGCCCCATCGTTCGCCAAGCGATCGTCCATTGGTGCGGACGAGAACGGCAGTGATGCGCCTGATATGGTGACTCTTAGCCTGTCCGTCTCCGCATTGTCGTTGATGGGGGTGAATACGCAACCAGACGACCCCACCAATGATTCTTTTTTGACACAGGGGGTGGATTCCCCTATGGGGTCAAGGCTGTTGGGCAACTTTGCCAATTCCTCCACCTCTGCCGGGTCGATACGGGGTGTAATGAACTTTGTACGTGGGCTCCCCTTGCGGGATAGAATAAATTTTCACCAAAATGAACTTCGTCAGGAGCATCAGCTTGCTAACCGATACCGACGGCGAACGGCTATGCTGCCCCCCCTACCACGTTCTAACTCCTTCTTCACGAGCCTTCTTCAGGGGTATAGCCTGAAGGAGGATGAGCCTTACGAAATACAACCTCGATCTCCTATTGCCAAACTTACACCGAGCCTGCTGCTGATGGGTCCGCCTACAGCTTCTGCATCTTGTCCGCATGACGTGGATTCCTCCCAAGCTAAGGGTCAGAGAAATAAAAAAAATTCTCGAAACACAAAACCCAACGACAACCCTGTGGAGCCGAAGAAGTCTGCCCCCAAAACGATTCTTAAGTCTGACACAGGTCAGTGGGCGAAGGATCGAGACGCTCTGCTCCAGGAGGTCATAAGCACCATGTTACTACTGCAGCAGCTAAGAATGTATCGAGCGAAAGCGAAGGAAGAAAATAGGAAACCCGAGCGGAATTCTCTGCACGATACAAAGGTAGCGATCAGTGCCAGCAATGATAAAAACCACCCTTTCTTCTTCAATAATGGCAATCCTTTGGTTGGTTCAGATGTCACAAACAGCCCCAAGACAGCTTTACAATTGCATGGCACGAACTCTAGAGCTCCGTACCAATGCACCTCCGCATTCTACGCGCGCAAAGATATGGATAGTTTTTTGTCAAGAAAATCGCCGGCTGCCGCTGCGACGGAGCCTACCAAAAATCGGCGTCGTCTTTTAAATGGTGCGGGCCCCGCTTCTATGCGGAGGGGAGGTCGAGGCAGACAGCCATCATCGCGTATCTCACCTGAGCCGCCCCTTTTGGCGCAATCCTGTGGGGTGCCCACTAATGGTGAAGCTCCTACCGCCCAGGATCTAGAAGTCCCGCACACGCAGACGAGTGCTGCCGATTTCGGTACATCCAACCATTCAAAGCGATATGCGCTATCTCGGGCTGCGGCTAGCCTCTCGAACGTGGGCAAGGGTGGACATCTCAAAGCCCTGCCTAAATCTACCGCAACAACAGGTGCATCTCAGCCATGCTCTTCCCTTTCCTCCAAAGTTCCAGAGCCGGCGAGCATGTCGCTTTTGGAACTCGCACCTAAAGTAAATCCAGTGATTGAACGGCTTCCTCTGGCAGATATCCTGACGCGGGAAGAGGCCCGACGGGATCAACTTGCTAGCTCCGAAAGCATACCACCGCAGCACATCACAAGACTACCCGAAACCGCCAGGGAGGTTGGCGGGAGTCTTTGGGGCACTCTACGGTCGGGAACTTCACAATCGGCGCGCCCTCCCATGCTTTCTTTCTCTCCATGTTTCGGAGACGCCAATCCGAGAACCGCTCGAGGCACCTATTGGAGGGCTTTGACGAGTCGGCACTATCCTGATTTCGGCTATGACCTTTTAGCATCCGACAAGGGCGGTGAAAGGCTTCTGTCGTCACAAGATGGGCATTCGCACCTGCCAACTTACACAAAATTTTCCTCGGCAAACACGGCAACGGTTTCAGATAAACCAATAGCCGCATCGGCGCGTTTCTTCCCGCACCCGAATCTCTTGCCTGGTGCCGAGATCAGCAGGAATGGAAGTAATAACCAAAAGTTAAACGTTGTGAGACGAAATCAGCTATTGGAGCCGAAGCCGACACGGTGGAATACACCGCGCAGCCGGTCGTCGCCAGGCTTCACAGCCTCCCCACGGCGGGTACGATCGCCGTCGGCAGCAGAGGGTAGGCGTGGAATCATGCCCCAATTCAGGGGCGCGGATGCCCCCAACACAGAGGCCGTCGCCAATAAAGATCAGAGAGGTGACACAATCATTCCAGGTGAGAGGCTTCAACCCGACAGCACGCCGAGAAAGCTTTTGTTCAGCCAAATTCGTTTCCCTCATGGGACTTCGATAAAGATTGCTAAAACAAGGTGAGCTACCAGTGTAACCGGCGGAAAATGATGACGGGCACGTGATGGCGGGAAGTGGATGCAGTAGTTATATTGTAGATATCCACCATTGTATACTTATTATTATACACGAACAAGTACGATCCACACATGTGCATAGACACGCACTGACATAGAAAGAATAGGAATAATCAAATCGGGGTTGATAAAAAAAAAAAAAAAACAATCACAACACTGAGCCCGTTTTCTTACAGAATTGCCTCCTTTAGAGTGAATCGAACACTTGGTTTCTTTTTTATACTTTATTTTTTTATCATGCTGACGTGTAATTAACGATTTTTTTTTTTTAAATATATATTAGCATCTCCCTTTCAGCCGCAGCGGTAAAATATAGTGAAATCAAAAGAAGTCATAATATTCTATTCCTGTATTACAGAGAGCAGTGCCATAAAAGATGATATTTCAAAATGGTATCATTTTTCTCTTCTCGCACGCCGACTGACAAGACGGACCAACGTTATCTGTTTCATGCACTTTTCCCTATCATGGATGACTCTCATTATGTCTACGTAGGCGTCTTTATTGCGGGTTTGATTTGCGGCCTGTCGCTCGTCCTTGGGTTCTTTTATCTTTTCAAAACAGTATCTGGTGGAAACCCATGCTCAAAGAGCGATGCAGTTGCCGAAAAATCGGTATATTCTACTGGCACATCTCACAGAAACTTTAGGAAATCATTCTTAAATCAACTCTTTGATGTCTATTCCCGCCCCACGCAGAATAGAGACGACAAAACAGGTTCTTGTTCTCAACTCAAGGACGTCAAAGATCGCATTACGAATGATGATAGCCTCGAGGGTTTTGATAGGTCCACTGAATCTTCACAAAAAGATGCTTCTTCTTCTTGGACAAGCAGTGAAAGTGAGGAAAGTGAGTCTATGCGCATGGAGGAGCTGAATCTTAAAATGAACCTTGTAGTACATCAGGGTTCTGGCAAACTATCGTCAAATGAGGTCGCTAGTCTTGCAGCCACCGCAGCGGTTGGCGTGGTTGAGAAAATTCTTGTTGGAAAAGACGGTACCCCGCAGGGCGCGCAGCAGGCCGCGGATGAATGGTTGTCGTGGTATGCATGGTGGAATCGGCTTGGCTGCGGTAAAATCGTGCTCAAGTGCCCTCAGAAGGATGTGCTCGACCGGATACTCTTCGGGGCCGCGGCAGACGGCCTGCCTTTCTTCACTATTCGGCAGCGAACCTCTCAGCAGCTTTCTCCCCAGAGGGAATGCCATACACGTCGTGTGGGCCTAGCGTCCTCTCTTTTGAATAATGCGGAGGATGCATCGAGGGTCAGTGAGCTCGTGGGAGAGGCAGTGGTTGTCGCTATAGGGCCGGCGCCTTCTGCTCGTCTCAGCCCTCTAACAGGTCATTTAAAGTTATATTAGGTAACAATGCCCAGGGCGGGGGAGAGAGGAGGGGGGCTGTGGGGTTGGAAATTTCTAACTATGCTAAAATCATTCTTATTTTCAACTCCTGTATAAGCACTCAATAAATCCATATTAGCCTTCGGAGGGTATTTCGTCGATTTTTTTTCTTAGATGATCGAGGATGCTCCTGTTGTTGTTCCGTTTTCATTGGTATGTCTATTCGCTTTTCTCCTGTATGTTGGATATTTAAAGTGCGGCTTTGGCACGGTAGTCTTAATTTCACTTATTTCACGGTGCTGTATTCGTTTTCGCTCTTTTCAGGAAAGGAAAACGCGATGAAGGGGTTGAATGGAAAGGATCGTCCGGCCGCTATAGCGCATCAAAACTTTGAAGTGGAGTGCGCGGTCCTGGTTCTACAATTTCACGGTGCTGGAAGCGTTGTTCTGATTGACGGTCGTGCCTCGATCTTCTGCGCGGGCCTCACGCGCAATGTGCGGTACCGCTTCGACAGGTGCAGCATCCCGATTGAGGTCCCCGCGAGCGCCCGCTTCGACGTCGAGGGCGACTTCGCGGCGCACCACGGCGTCCTGGATTCCGCCGTGGCGGACCTCCACGCGGTCCTCGACGCCGCGCGCGCCGACGCCCTGCGCGAGCTCCGCGCGCCGCGCGAGGGCGCGGCCGAGGAGGCCTACGCGGGGCCGCGCGTGCTCGTCGTGGGCGCGCAGGGCGTCGGGAAGAGCGGGCTCTGCCGGGCGCTGGTGAACCTCGCGGTGGGCGGCGGGGGCCGAGGGGTCGCCTTCGTGGACGCGGACGTTGGGCAGCAGGGGGTGGCCTGCCCCGGCAGCGTCGCTGTGGCCTTCATGGAGGGCCCCGTCCCCGTCGACGAGGGCTTCAACGGCGTCATGCCGCTGAGTTTCTTCTTCGGCGCGGTCGCCGTGACGGCAGCGACGCGGAAGCGCTATTTGGACCTCTGCGCCGGCATCGCGCAGGCCGTCGCGGCCGTCGGCTTCGCCCGGCCCCACTTCCAGTCCGGCGGGCTCATCGTCAACACGATGGGCTGGACGACGGGCCTCGGGCAGGACCTGCTCACGGAGCTCGCCGCCATCTTCGCCGCCACCCACATCATCGTCGCCGGCTCCGACTCCGCGCTCGAGGAGGCCATGGAGAGCGCCGTGCTCGGGCGAAGCGTCCGCGTCCTGCGGTACCCCAGACGGCCGCTCCTCCGGAAGCGCCCGGCCGCCCTCCTCGCCGAGACGCGAACGCAGCAGCTCGTCTCGTACTTCGTCGGGACCCCGCGCACGCCGCTTTTGCCCGCCCGCCTCGTCGCGAAGACCACGGAGGTCTACTTCGTGAACGCGCTAACGCTGGAGTTGATGTCTTGGCAGGACATCAAGCTGCGCAGCGTCGCGGCGGTTGTCTGGGCAGACAGTATCGAAACGGCCGCGGAGGCGAACGCGGCGGGGTATATCGTCCTTTTAGAGGTCGGCAAACGCTTCTTTTCCTTCCTCTCGCCAGCCTCTGGGAGTCTCCCAAAACCCTATCTACTGGTCTCGAACACGATTTCCTTGCCTTCGTCGAAGGTACCGCCCTTGGGGCAGACATGAGAGAGCGGAGGGGAGGGGCGCGTGTGTGTGTGTGTATGTGTATGGGCGTGCCTGAGGGAGGAGAAGGGAGTGAGTATTCAGTACCACGCCTCGTTGTAGCGTGCGAAGACTCCTTTGAAGACAACGCAGGGAAGAAAATCTTTCCTTTTTTCTTTGTTTTATTGGTCTTCATAGATGACGATAGATCGTTTCGAATTTTCTGCTTTTATCTAGAGAGTGCGTACACTCTTTTCCGGTTATTTCGTCGTGGAGTGGTCAAATCTTTCCCCTTCTTGCGAGCGAGTGATCGATATTGGGTTTGATTCTACTATATTTTTTCTTAATCATACAAGTTGACTCATTTAATAAGTAAAAACTTTGAAACAACAAGTTCATTCCCCCCCCCCTTGTTTTTGTTGCGGCTTTATATAAACAGTTTCTCTTGGAGGAAGTAATGCAAATGTAGGCGAATATATTTACCTTCATGTTAATAACCCCCTTCTGTAGCGCTTCGTTTTCTTCATAGCTTACCTATAGAACCTTGGAAAGTAGGAATATATATAAATATATATATTTATATTTATTGTCATAAACCATTAGTGCGCTATATCGGGTGTAAAAAGTGAGCTCTGAATAGAGGGCTATCTGTTTTTTTCTTAATTATCATTTTTGATATTTAAATAGTACTTATTCACTTCGAATAGGTGCAATCGAGTAGAGAATAATTTGGCCAAAATGTTTCAACCAAATGTAGAGTCTCGGTATCTTCTAAGCATAAACTCTTACGCGGAATCTTTTCGCTTGTGCTATGGATCGATGGTGCGGTTGTGCATTCACACCACTGTGTACTACGGAGGCAGAGGGCTTATACGGGAGAAACTATTAGGCAAAAAAGGCACGCTCAAAGTCAATGAACGCGACGCGATTCGTTATCTCCTTTCGATGGTAGCTGAAATGGGGGTTTCGATGCTTTGGGTGCCTGTTCAATACCTTGCCGCGATCAACGCACCGCGTTTCTTGCTGGACTATATCCTGACCAACTGGTCTGATGTGCTTTCCAAAATCGACAGGTTTCAAACAGCCCGCTACGCGAGCTATGCATCGTACGCATTCTCCAGTGATCCTGACTCGGAGTGGAATTTAGATTTCTTTTCTTGGCAGGTACCGTCGATTATTTTGACGACTGTGAAAATAGTGCTGCGTCGTCGCCAGGCTGGCGCCCGCACGGGACGCTTGGCTCTTGCGCTCTTCGCGCAAATCATCCTGCGTGCCTACTCCTCCACGTTTTCGGTCATGATCCCGGAGACGGTGATGGAAGTATTCGAGGCCGTTTTCGCCACCTTGCTCGAGGGCATGGTCACGTCTTACCTCGTACGCAATACGTGGCCCTTCCACCCCAACGGGGGCTCAAAGGAGTCGAGCGTCGCCACGGATAACGTGAGCTCGGAGAGTCCCGATGCGTAGGACGTCCATGAGGGGCAGCGCTGTCAAGGCAACCTTTTGGAAAAGTGAGTCAAGGGTAAAGAGAGCACGACCTTTTCATTATTGTGTTGCTTTTCGCTACCAATTTTTAGGTAGGAAATGAATAGTCTACCACACTCAAAAATATAAATAAAAGAATGCCAGGATATATCAATAGTTGATAAGTTTTGGCTCAGTGAATTTATCGGATTATGTTTGAATATCTATTTCACTCATTATAAGACGTTTATACTTTTGAATATATGGTTAATAGAACTATCCATTTGAAAGAATCTAACGTTATCTATTATATTGATTATTGTTTCGCTGATTAAAGGGACATATTCGCGCTCTTTTGATATCTATATTTCTATCGTTACGAGTACTGTTGCTGTTCTATGATTTTCCCCCCTTAAATGTTTCTTGACTGATCTAATTTGCATATGATCGTACATATGAAAGCTCTAAAGCGTTGCTTTCTTCTATAGTATCTTTGAATACCAAAGTGGAAGAGAAAGAAAGAAGGCTTTGCTCCTGACAAAAGCATGTTTTGAGTTGATTCAATGCCATATTCGTTTTTAAAAACATGCACATACACCCATATTGCATGAAATGTTATTCAAAAGTACATGGGTCTCAGGTATTTCCTTTGTGTGCCTTTTCCGGAAAAGAAAAAGATGCTTACTTCCTCTTCTTTTCCCCTTTTAAAATGCACATTGGTGGTCTAGAAAAAAGTTAGTTCAGCTTTCACATGTCTGCAATTACTTTGCCAAGAAAGGGCGAAGCGATAGGGGCATTGGTCGCTTCGCGGTATACCGTAGCTGCACCAGATCCCACGGAAGCGCCTATTTCAGGTGAAGATGCCCAGCGCTACTATATGGATATATGTACGCAATTTGACATACACGCCAACAATTCATTTCTCAAACAACTGCAAAACAAAAATGTCGCTATCGCCTTCCAAAATGACTACCTTGGGGAGAATGGCATCGCCGCCATTGTAGCGGCACTTCAGCGGTGTGCGATTCATGCGTTAAGCCTGGCATCTTGCCGATTGCAGGTGGAGGACGTACGGCATATCTGCGATGCTTTTGTCGTTCATCCAACTTTGGAAAGACTGGATTTGCGCGGGAACGCTATCACTGTGGCGGGAAGCAAGCGCATCCTGAACCTTGTTAGCCGGAACTCACACATCAGGGAAGTTGAGCTTGATGTCGATACCCCCAATCTCGATGCGATAAGGCAGAGGTGTTATCAAAATACGGAGGGCGTTATGAGGCCAAAGTATTGCGCTGCGTGCGGTGCACCTGTCACCCCGAAAAGCCGTGGGTGCGCGGCGGATCCGTGTTTCGTGGCCTCGGGCATCGTCTTTTCCGTTCTGCAGAGTCAATTCACGCAACAGATAAAGGGGAACCTCACAGCGGTGGAGTTGTACACTTTTTTTGCACTTCTTCAGCAGGTCTGTGAAACGTCTAACGGAGTTTTGCTTCTCTGCTCCGAAGAGTGCGCCACAGAGATCACATTGGATTTACTCGCTTGCGCAAGTTATGCTCACGCTACTGTCTTCAGCGATAAGTCGAGGATGAAAGAAACAATTTCAGATCTGAAGTGCGCTTTTCCACCTCAAGTCAATCAAAAATGGAGACTTCCCACTCTGACAATTATTAGAAATTTACGAAAAGAGTTTCTAGAGAAAGGGCCCGCTGGGAAGCTAGAGGACCGTGCATCATTAGAGAACAGTTTTGAAGAAATTTTTGATGAGGAATTGGGTATCGGAGATCCTCAATCCAGAAGTGTTGATAGGGTATGCCCCATCTGTGGCTTCCTCTTTACAAACACAAATGTGAAGCATGTCGCGTCGACCCTTTTGAAGTTGTTTCTTCATGATCTAGATTGCTATCTAGGAAAAAATACGTCGATTCTGGCCGCATCTGGGTTCTTACGCATTTGTCAAACGATGACGCAGCACGCGAACTTAGCGACCTGCTGCTCTCGTAAGTGCTTGCGCCAGGTATCGCGTTTCGCGCTTTACGGATTTAGGGGCGTTATTCGGAGCTTTTACACCAAAAATGAGCCCGCGCTGTCCTCTATGATGCACTGGAACCCTGACCACAGGCCTGAGTTGCCTATGTTCAGCTTTAGCATTCTCGATATGTCCACCTTAAACGTGTACGACGTCGGTGAGGAGGGGATCTCCTGCGCGCTGGCGGTGGCGAGCGCGATGGAGGATATTGAAAGGGTCCCGATGGATCCGTATTTTATCTACGCCGCCGGCCGGCACCTCGCGCGACAGCCCTGCGGGAGCGTCGGCATGACCCTCCAATCCGCCTGCGAGGCGGTCTGCACGTTTGGCTGCCTCGAGGCCGCCGCGGCGCCCTTCCCGCGGGGCCCCGCCAGCGACTGGGAGGCGTGGGGCCGGGGCGGGCATGATATCGCCGCGATCCTGCGCGAGGCCTTCGCGCGGCGGCGGGGCGGGGTCTACGCTGTGGACGGGCCGCACGGGAACCTCTTTGATAACGTTCGCGGCGCGCTTTGGAGGTTCAACCGCCAGCGTCGGAGCGTCCTCGTCGTCATCAAGGCCTCTGTAAGGTGGTTCGACATCCCGAATGGGGTCATCGCGAACGAGAGCGCCGCGCCGCGGGGCGGCTTCTACACCACAGTGAAGGTTATCGGACAGAGCGTCCTGGACAACGAACCGCACTTGATCTTGCAGGGCCACTTCGGCGCACGTGTTGGTTACAGAGGATTTTTTTATATCACCAAGAATCTTTTCAACCGCTTTACCACTGGGAACGCCTATATCTTTTTGGATCGCAACTGTTTTTCAGATCCTCGACGGGGATCTCTCCAGCCATTGTCTTCCGCAGGATTCGCTAGAGGGGTTGTGTCGCCGTGTGTGCAGGAGCTCTTTGACCAGCTAAACGCTGAGGTTACTCAGCTGAATAAAGTGCTTTCTACTTCGGTAAATGTTTCCCTTAAGGGTGGTGGTGCTCTAAACCTGATGGGTGATCAGCTACGATGCGTGGAGGATCTGTTACATCAGCTTCCACCGATCCTATTCTTTTTGAGGGAATCGGAGCGCCGGACAGGTGTGGTTTTCTCGGATTCACAGCTTGGCATCGCAAAAATTGCAGCCACGTTTCTTTCTCAGATGCGCCCTGTAGTGTCTACCTCCGAGTTAATTTTTATCCTCAGCGAGATGTTTGGAGTAGATGTATGCCGTTGGTTGCGTCTCGCTCTTCGGACTTTCTGTGAACGATCTATTTCTTTTCCTCCACCCTGGGATACTACAGAAAGGACGTATACGTCATTACGGAGTGCGCTTCATGAGAATGAATCTGGGCGAGGTTTATCTGGATGCTGGGTTTCCATTCCGCTTCTGCCGCCTGGCACTTCTGGGAAAGACAAGTCTGACTCCCAACTCCCGACGTTGGCCGATACAACACTTGAGTGCCTTAGCCTTAATCAATCGGATACAACAGTAACTCAGGTAAATGCGTCGACAGAGTCTGAGCTGGACGGAAGGTTGTCGCCCTACCCCTCTGCAGAAAATCGAACGCAAAAGCAGGAGGAACCCGCAGGCGGGGGGCTCCGTTTTGGTCACCTGGGAAAGCGCTGGAGTGCTGTTCATCTTTGCAACGATGATGGTACGGTATCCCCGCTTATTGTCTGCTTCCTGGGCAATGCCGTCTGTCTGTATGACCTGGCAGCCTCGAGAGTTGCTCAGCCACTAGTAGAGATAAAGCCATATTCCGCGCTTCTAGGCGAGTTCCCTTTCATGTACGGCATTGACTGTGCCTTTAACCACCCGCTGCGGCCCCGTGAAGTGCTTCTGTTTTCCTCAGGAATGTTTGCTGTTTGGGATGCTGCTAGGAGGAAGTGTCTGCTGAGCCCGTGCAACTATCTCGAATCTCAACAGTTTGCCCATTTACCTGAGGTTTTCAGAAGGGTAGAACATGGCGGCATACCCGCAGCGCTGGCCTTTCCTGGCACTCCTTTAGTGGCCTTTTTTAGCCGATCACGGGAGTATGTTGTTTATGACTTGGAAAAGCGAGAAGTCCGCTTCCTTGGATCTATTATGCGTGCACGCAAATACGGAACCTCGCTAGTCGGCGATCGACACTGGACCCCGTTCGAGATGGGGGACCAGCACCGCTCCGAGCGAGAGATGTTCGACACCTCAAACAACATCTCACAAGCAAATAAGTCTGTGCATTTCACCATACCCCCTTTTAATGAGGAAATAATGCATCGTTTCATCACCAGCGGAATTCCCATGGCTGTGCTTCAGGGAGAGACGAATGCAGCCGGGAGCGGTAAGGCCACTTCGGATGCATATGCTCAGAAGGAAACGGTCTCTTCCATTTTGCTTCCCATGGTATCCGGAGAGGTTCTCAGTATGAGGGTGGACACTGAAGCCGTTGGTATCAGTAGCTGGCTTTCACTTTTATCAGTGGTCCCTATGCGAGACTCGAAACTCGCCCGACTGCCACTTTCCTTTCGTCAAATTGCGGTAGAGGCACTATCGGAAATGTGCTCGGTTGTGGTGGAGCACAAGGTTCGCACAAATCCCCACCTCACCTCCTTGGAGCTTTATCAGCCTAGTTGTTCCGAGCGGACCGCTACTACTGATCATGTCTCGCATTATTCGCCTTCTGCTGACATCGACACCAGATCAGATCAAATAGCGCCTCCTGGCGTAATAACGGGTGTAGTTGTGTCGACGCATCTATGGACGTCGACGCCGCGCACCAAGACGTCCAGCTTCCCTACCTCCTTTCTGAGCCTCAGCTCATTCATTGCATCTGAGGAGATGGGCAGAAATGTTACCGGGAATAAAAAAGAAGTTTGCCACTACTATTATCTCGACCAAGACGTAGAGGTGGAGCCCAATACGGATTCGACGTCAAATTCAAAAAAATGGATACTGTTTGATTTCGGAATCGACCAGGCTGTGTCTTTTGGGGCTGTCATTCTCGTTACTAACGTTTTCTTCGACTCGATATCGAACTTTTCAGGCCTTCCTTTTGCTCCGGGGAGCGATGTCAAGCTATTTGTCGAGTCTAGTGAAGATGCGATTCTCTTTCAGCGGGTTCCTCTTAATTTAACTGTGCATGGGCATCTGGTGTTTGCCTCGTGGAGGGAGGTGAACGCCGCGCAATATTGGCGAATAGGGTTGGATATCGCTGTCAACTCCCCCGCCCTAGCTCAACTGAGTGATTTTGGGATTGTCCATGTGCTCTGGTATCGTGCGGTGTGGCAACCCACATTATGTGAACTTGGCGTCCTTGAGGCTTTTGTTCCATCCCATGAAGACGATGCACCAGAGGTTTCCATCGCTGCTCCATACGTTTTGGGTAAGCCGGAAAACATCCTGAGCTGCAGCGCCACGAGCGCGGTATTTATGGCGCCAACATCTCATGGCTGGTGGGAACGGCGAGCAGTGTTACCTCTACTCCGCGGCGATGACGCCGGTGTAGCGTCATCAGCTCTCTTTTTTTGTGGTGACTTCTTTTCTGAGATGGACTTAGAGCACTACGAGGTCATGGAAAAACGCTCCGTCGCGCTACGCCGGCATCCAGCCTTCAATACGATGCCCTACCCATTCCACAAGGGGCTCGATGGGATCTTTTACACACACTTAGGGAACTCCGCAACGCGAATTGTAACCTTGCTGCGCGATGGCTTATGCCTGCACTGGAATTTGGAAGAAGGCCGCGCTGAAGGGCCTGTTGTCCGCTCACAGGAAGCGGAAGAATTTTATAGGATTCCAATCGACTTGGAAAAGGATCTTGTCCATATCGCAAACACATGGCGTACTCCACGGGAGGTTCGTGTTGTTTACAAGACCCAATCTTCCGCTAAATTTCTGAGCACCCTGTGCTGGGATATGGAACGCTGTGTTGTGACAGAGGGGCCCATGCCTCTCGACAAAAATCCGCATCTAAACTGCCCTGAACTACTAGGAAGTAAAACCATTTCGTGTATCTTTTCCACTCCACAAAGCCCCAATAGCTTCGTTATTTTCGCGGAAGATCTTGTGGCACACCGCCCCCTCCCCTACACATCGCCGTCGTCGTCGTCTGACTCGTGGGTGGTGAGTACGATACCTTTAAGTCGGGCTTTCCATCGCCTTCAATACGCTCTTCCAGCGTGGGGCCTGCGGCGGTTCGATGCGATCGTTATGGTGGACTTGCGCAGCCACCCGCTCCTGGTACTGGGCCTCGTCTTAGAGTGTCGACGCATCGACGCCGATAGGGCGTGGACTGTGGAGTACAGCGACGACGCCACCCATTGGTGCACCGCCAGTTGTCACTATCAGAGCTCGCTTTCTACTCGAACGACGTGGTCACCCACCTGTGTGAAAGGGGTTTCCCATCGCTTTTGGCGAATGTCAACATCGTGGGATGCGTCTAGTTTTGATCAAGGGGCACCCGCAGCCGAAACGCAAAGAGAAGATCAGAAGGTGACCTTTTACTCCGGTCTTCAGTTCTTACTGCTTCCACACACGACTTGCTGTGTGCTGCCCAGACGACTGAATACGAACGGACAGCTCATGGGCCAACCCAGAGAGCTTTTTATCGAGAACCCGCGTCATGGCTGCATTGCCTTTGAAGCTCTCACAGACGCCGTGGTGGAGAACGCTACAAAGCCACGCTATATTTTACTCGACTACGGTTTGAATGCACCTTTTTTATTTGCTGGGATTTCTATTGTGCGCAAACTTGAGAGACAAAAAAAAGGCGAAAGTTTTGTTTCAAATCGCTTTCGGCGCCATGCACCGCTGGTGGTGGAGGTTTTATGCAGTGATGACGCCATCCTGTGGAGGAACCGCGGTTCCTTTTCAAGCCCTTTCGGATGCCTAAAAGCGTTCTGGGACACTACCGAGGTACTAAGCCCGTCGCGCTTTTGGAAGCTAGAATTTAAAACGACCTCTGCTTTGGAAATTGGGCAACTTGTGCTTTATGCTGCTCGGTGTCCCTTTCTAAAACTGCGTTCCGTAGACCACAGCCATGCAGTTCCTTGCACTTCCCTACTCTGGATTAGCCCTTCTAGGAAGCCATCGTATTATGGCGCGGATATAGTTGACACCAGGGACAAAAAAAGCCCCCATTTGACCACCTGTGTTGGTGATTCCCTTACTCTTGATATGACTTCATTATCGATCCGTGAAGGTGCAATTTGCGGCGTTGAATTGCGATGTGCGCTAACTACAACCGTGAAGGTGGGCTTCGGCGTGGAGTGCAGTCATGACGAGATCAAATGGCTTAATGTCTCCTACATCAAGATTTGTGTTTGTCAGTGCGCCAGCGCCGCGTGCTGGCCAGCCCTTGGGCACTATCGATTCTGGCGCTTACGCATAATTTCCAGCACTCACTCACACGGCTTCATGCATCTAGAGCGAGTGAAGTGGCTGACATCAAAATTTGTTCTCTATAAGCAAATCCCCTCACAAGCACTAGAAATAGTAGAAAATGCGAACACGATCGAGAAAACTGTTTTGCAGGTGCAGCTATCTTCTCCTGAGGCCATGGTGGGCATCAAAGTGAACGGTCTTCCTCCTGGAAGCACGTACACGGTAGAGCGTCTCGATTTGGATGGGATCACCTGGAGAGAGGTTAGTCGCATTGAGAGCCAGAACTCATTGATCTCGACGAATGTGTTAAAGAACTGGAACCCGGGCCTGCCTAGTACCTCTTGGCGTCTGCGCCGTAGTGACTCCGGTGAGGGTGCGAGGCCATTAAGCTCCGCCGTCATTGAAAGTGGAGCTAAAGATCTGGCATCCAAACTGGTACACCTGGCGCCAATAGAGCAGCAGACAAGCATGTCTGCCCGATGGTTGGGATTTGTAAAGGAGGAGCCCTTCGAGGTTGATGTTAACTCTATCCATGGGGTAGCCCTACGCTGTGATCGTTTCGAGGAGGTTTGTCCGCTGTCCGAACTGTGTGTGCGCGCAACTGGCGCTACTCCTTTGCCTCTCACGGGCAAGGCCGTCTTACGAAGCCTTCCCGGCACCGAGGACGACCCGAGTCCTTCCAAGAGGGCGTCGACGATCCACTGGAGCTTTCCTTTACCGCTTCACCTGGACAGCGTATGTGTGTACGTGCGCGTGTCGGTGGAGGAGACGGGCGCGGTAGACGCCTCGCAGCCCTCCTCGCCCCCGCGCAGCCGCCGGGGCCGCGCGCTGCGCAGGGGGACGACCGCGAGG
>MJCC01000007.1:344929-370053 GCA_001766655.1 Phytomonas francai
TGCGCCCCTCACCCTCGTCGTGGAGACGTGCCACAACGCGCGGGACTTCGTGCCGCTCGCCGCCGCGGCTGTGACGGAGGAGCCCGTGGTCCTCACGTGGGCGTGCCCCGGCGAGGCCTTCCGGCACTGGCGGCTGCGGCTGCAACGGCCGAAGCGCGACACGCCGGGCGGCCCCACGGTCGGCATCCACCGCGTCCAGTGGTACGCCGGCCGCGTCGTGGGCAGCGCGGTCGTCGCCCCGGCGCAGGGCCTCCCGCACAGGATGAGCAACACCGCCTACGCCACGTGGCGGTCCGAGGCCTTTAACCACGAGGCAGAGTTTTGTCAGCAGTGTGCGTCTGGATTCTCCCAAGCCAAAGCCAAGGCGAGCGGGATGCTCGCGGCGGAGGAGGTCGATGAGTTTGGAAAGGTAGCCGAGCGCGTTTGCTCTTTGAAAAAAAAGTATGAGCGATTCATCATTCGAAAAAGGAAAGAAATTCTTGAGGGTGCTGCATGGAGCCCGGGGGCCTTACCCGCGTCGATTCGAGCGCTATTTGCGGATGCCCACAACCTTGATTCAGACCTTAATTATATTCTTCTTTGTTCTTCCGAGCATTACAACTGTGATTTTATCAATCTGGTTAAGCTCATTGGGCATCGCATGAATGTAGGCGCTACCTTTGGATTCTGCAAAAAAATTTCCTGGTTTTATCCATGCCTATCCATTACTGGGAAGCTTCAGGATCCATTCTATGAGATCGAGGGCCTTTCAGTAAGCTATACCGTTTATTGGAGCCTGTCATTGGAACTTCAGCGCGATATGGATAATATTAATAATCCGTGTATAAATGCACTGAGCCCGCATCTTGCATCGCCTGTCATTTGTGTCTGCTTGAATGCAGCGGCACTTCGACGCGTTATTCGCTCGATGGGTCTTCCGCTTCTTCATCATGCTGGATTCAGGGCGCGACCGACGGGCGTTACCCATCCTGACAACAATTTAGTCCTCATTTGCTTTGCGCTGAATGAAATCTGTTTTACAGAACAGTATCCTCTCAAAGTGGGCCGCATTTCTAGCACCAAGACGATACCGAGTCCTTTTCCGTATCGCATTTTCTATGGTGTCAACTTTGTTCAGTCTATAGACCTAGCGTCCTTCCCGGCCCCTATTCTCAAGCTTCTGCACCGTATCTATTCGAAGTCCTTCCTCGATCACTACAGTACCTTGGTGGTATTTAATGCCACCTCAACTCACAGCCGAAAGGCAGTGTTACGCTTTACTCTTCCAGGCAGCGACGAGACACGCCTTCTCCATGATTATGGAGTGACAGTGGTCTCGATTGAGTTTGAGCTGGGGATGCGACTAAGCAACTCTTTTCCCGATACTGCTTCAGATATCGCTAATAGCAAGAACACCTCCCACTCTCTCTCTCGAAAAGTTAATAGGGCGCAGAAGCAGGACGTGTACGAACACTCCCATTCGGAAAGTCCTTTAGAATTGATAACGGGTGAGAGAGTGGAATACGAGGTTAGCTTTATTATCCATGGCGCGCGGTATTACCTTAACACCGCGGCATCAGCCCCCCACGGACTGCCTGAAAAAAGCGACGAGAATGTTGAAGAAAGGAAATTCCTTTCTGTAAGCTTCGTGGGGTCGCTGTCTTCTGAACCGGGGCTGCTAACACTCCGGGGAGAAGTTTCGAGCGGTTGTATTTCATGCGCTTACATTCCCAATGCCTACGTATCTCATATATCAATCTTTGGGACTGCAGCGGCAGCGCGAGATGTGGGCCATGTTGACCCAATTTCAGACTTGGTGACGCCCTACACGATGGATTACATTACCCTTTCCGGGCGGCTTTTCCTGCCGGATGGGAAAAGCTACGCCTGCTCCTATGACGTCCCCCCGGGAGTGTCTTGGAATGTGTGGCGGGAAATGTCCTTAGAGTTCGTACAGGCACCGCTAGAGGATGTGTTGCTCTTCTCCGAGTACTTTTTCTCTGCGTCGGACGAAGGTGCGCCATCGCAAGCCGTTACTCGTAGTGATAAATTCTGGTCCTTCATTCGAAGTCTAAACATCCAAATCTCGATCAAGATAGTGGTTGATGCTGATAAACACCAATTACGCGGTGTCGGCTCTGCCGATCGTAATGGAGAATTCACCCAGAACCTGGTTGTTGCTATCAATCGTAGTGGATTTAGGTTCAGTGCCACGCTGCCGTTTGTACGCTTCGGACCAATCTTGCTGGAGGGTTGCCCCTGCTCTGAAAAGGCTGTTTTCTTTGATCTTATGTGCGAGCGAACCGCAAATGATTTACAGCTTCGTGTTTTAGGTGTTAGTTCCCTTGGCACGACAATGTCACCCATACCGACTCAAATCGAGGCTAGCAGTGAGCGAGGGTTTTTGCTTCTCGCTACCACAACTGTGTTCGATTTGAGCGTAGAGGTGATTAACGAGGGGGGGGTGCTTATAGCTACCTCACGCGGATTCATTGCCCAGGTGAATTTTCGCAAAGAGCTTATCTTCTCTGAGATAGAGGCACAACTACGAGCTAAACCGATTGTTGCTGCTCTGTGTGCTCATGGGATGCCCTTCTGTCTGAAGCTGCATAGTCTGGTTGCGGAGCCGTTATTTCTATACAGCTCTTCAGAGGCCTTGGAGCGACCACAGCGGTGGCTTTGCTTTTCATTACACGGCATTTTCTTTGGATGCTGTTTTGATGTTTCTGTGTCATGGATTCTGGAGGACATGTCGCTCCCATCGTTCCGCGTTGCTTGTAAAGCAGTTGTGGTACAGATCATGGAGCAATGCGAAGAAAGCTTGTGGTCTTCCTATGCCAATATAGTGGGCTGTATACAGTCCGACGACTCAGCAAAAGATGCCCTAATTTCGGACACGGGATTACTTGACGAGAACAAAATGCGTATCTTGGAGCGTCCCTTTGCCTCTTCGGAGGGTTGCTTCATGTCTCGTTGGGGTGAAAAGGAATATCAACTTTTCGAAGAAGATCTGGAGTAATATATTCATCAATCAATATCGAACGGATCAAATGATTCATCTAGGGATGTTTCTTTGGGGAAAATTCACTAGCTATATCATATGTAAATTATTAGAACGCGCTATGTACAATTATATATTTCCCAATCAAACTGTTAATGATATAGAACGTAGTTATAAAGCGCTACTTACCCACTTTATCACTTGCAGTACTTAATGGGAACCTCTAACAGAATAACATTCAGTAATCAATGAATGCATTCGCATATTTTAAATGCAGCACTATCCAATGTTTTTTAGTCTTTTTTATTTTCTATAGTATTTTTTCACCTTGCATATCCGTGGACATATTCCAGAGCTTTACCGCCGCAAATATAAGACTATTTCATCTACCTCTGTCGCGCCAGGGTGTGGGGTGTATTACGCGGAGCTGAATTAAAGGGGTTCTTTTCATTCCCTATCCAATGCCTCAGGAGGATCCCTCCACAGCCATGCTTGTGGATCACATAAACGAGATCGACAAGCGCCGCTGGATGATGTCAATTTCGCAAAAAGAGGTCGAAACCAAACTGATGCTCGCGACGCAGGATGCCAAAGACCTCCGCAAGACAGCCGACGCCATGGAGGCCGAGGAGAACGAACTCAAGCGCGTTCTAGACGCCCTCACGGAGGAACAGCAAAAGGTGGATCTGCAGCTTGTGGTCGAAACCACTCGCGCCCGCCAGTTAGAGGCCGAGGAACCGCTCCTGCACACCCACGCTGCCGAGCAGCTGCTAAAACTGGATGCCCAGTTGAATGACTGGTTCGCGAGAGCGAAGGAGTTGGAGGAACTCCGGCAAGCCTTCGAGGGCGACCAAGTCGTTCGCGCCCTTAAGGAGACAATTCATCGGCTAGAGGAAGACCTTCAGGCGAAAAAGCAGGAAAAGGAAGAGTTGGAAAAGGAAGCGCTGGAGTTGACTATGGAGCTAGCTCGACTGAGGGACTCTATGCATAATCAAGATTCAACCGAGCTGAATTCTCTGGCTCTAAGTGGTGATCCTGCGCAAGAAATCGTGGAGATGGATATTACCACTCAACACGCGGTCCATAAACTCGAGCAACAAATTCAAGAAGAAAAGTTGAAGTTTGAGCAGATGGAGATACTACATCATCGCCAGCTAGCTATTCTTCAGACGGAGGCAGAGGACCTGGAGATGCGCACGAAGGAGTTATCGATCGTCTTTAAGGACGTCAATTACGCACGCGAGGAACTGGGAAACTCGCTCCGGTGGCTGCATCAGTGTTTGGAGCACAAAATGTGCCTCACTTGTATCCAAAACTGCGAATTAAAGAGTGGATAATTTGTAGAGGTATTCAAATAAAAGGCTTTTTTACCTTTTGAGACTTTTTTTTTGTCACAATTGACTCAAAGGAAAATATTTTCTCTTTTTGTATGATCGTCTTTCATAATCTTAGATCATATTACTATTCTTAATATTGTCATTTTTTCCTTATTTTATCTGCTCTCTTCTATCATCACCACGTACTGTACCCTGTATGAACCCAATACTTCAGAAACGAGTGGCCTTCAGGGTACATTTACATTGAAATCTCCATTAACATCGATTTTGTCTGATAACTTCCGATAGTTAAGGTGCTACGTTATTTTCTTATGAATTTGGTTTTGAGTCTCCTTCTCCCGTCATTACAATTCTCTAAGCGGAATCAAACTAAACAGTTTGATTGTTTGGCTCATCTATAGTTTCAACAGGGTTGTGTCGTCAAGCCGCACATCCAAGGAAGACAAAAACTTTAATATTAATAATAATAGTTTGGGAATATAGTCTTCATCCTTGAATATCAATCCAGATACTTTTCCCACAGAAAATATGCTCCGAAGTGTTCGCAATCGTGTGAAGCGGAAGGACGAGCCTCGGGTGCTTATCCTTGGCCTTGACAACGCCGGGAAAACGACCATTTTGAACACCCTACGGCAGGCGGACGAGCGCCAGACGGCTACCGCGCCAGAGGGCCCCACGCAGGGATTCAACACCATGGAGCTCACCTTCCACGGCGTGCGCATGAAGCTCTGCGATCTAGGCGGGCAGCGCGCGATTCGAGAGTTCTGGAAGGACTACTACGAGAACACCGATTGCATTGCGTATGTCGTCGACTCGTCTGACATTCGTCGCTTAGAGGAGTCGTACAAAACCTTTCAGGAGGTCTTGGAGAGCATACCGAATGTCCCGGTGCTGGTTTGGGCGAACAAGCAGGATCTCACGACAGCCAAAACCCCAGAGGTCATAGCCATAGCGCTCAAGCTCGAGGAGCATCGGGAGCGCAAGTGGCAGATTCAGGGCTGCAGCGCCAAAACGGGCGCTGGACTCGATGAGGGTCTTCAATGGATTTCTTCGACATGTAAAATAAGCCCTTAAGGGACGACTAAGAGTCGTTTAAAGAGGGATATTTGGAAATTAGCAAGTTGACGAGCTTAGCTATCTGCCTTAGTTTATTTTATTTTAATTAGATTCTTAAGGGGTGTGGAATATGTGTCCCGAAAAAAGAACTGAGTTACCGAACTCGATGCGTGGTTGTTGTTTCCAGCGGTGTAAGTGGGATGTGTGTGTGTGTGTGTACAATCGCCAGTTTCTTCATGTGTTCAAACCATCGAATCTCCCTTTTCCAGAAGAAACCAATAATATGTACAGGACTTTCTTATTTTTTGATGGTTCGTATTTCCAATATGAATATCAATTCTCCGATAAGGGTTGCTATTTACCGTAAAACAACATCATCCAATTTTTCCCATACGCCTGATATTCGCTGTGACTAGTGTTGGTGCTTCCCTAAATTTTATGGGCTTGCCTTAAAGCGGTATTCTTTATATCTATTATGATTTTTTATCATCAACTTCATATTGGAAGAGTTCTTAAAACAGTTCACATATTCTTCACATATTTTTGACACACAACATCATTTTTGAGTATTATCTAAACGGTAATTTATTTTGATTCCGTTTTGCTTACTTGACATTTCTCAAAAAATCATTTTTTTTACTTATATTATTTCATCTTTTTGATCGTTACAAACACCTTTTAAGCTTTTTTAATTCCTCTGAAGCTTGCATTGCAAGACTTTTTGGGGACCTATAAAAACATGAGCAAATAATCTAAATTCTTCAAAAAGAAGAACAAAGACACAATCTCAGGTATATAACCTAGATATACTTTAGCCACGATGCTTTATCCCAGAACGATCACATGCGGAATTTGTTTTGAAATCTTGAGAGGCTTGCACAGTATTGTCACACCTTCTGCTATAACTGTTTAGCGAATAGGTTTTTGCGAAATGGTACGATTCTTCGCTTCACAGTGATTCTTGCGCTCAATACGGTGGTGTATTCTGAGGGTGCTGTCCATATGTGTACCATTCTATATAGCGCAGCTTCGCTTTTCGCTCTCTTTATATGTAATCTCACTCCAGTTTCATCCTTTGTTGCGCATACAGGAAGAAGAATAGCATCCAGATTTAATTTAGAGGGAAGAATATAGCAGATGCAGTCATACATAGCTACCTCGAGAGCTGTGCCGTCGTGATTAGGGAGGGGGGTGGGGGGAAGAGAAATGAATTGTATGGTTTCGTTTTTCAATTCTCACATTGCTTCCATTACATCTGTTGTGAAGACACTTTTTAAAAATAGTGAGGTCATCATGTTTTCCCCTATTCCTTAATCTTGTGCCCGTAAATATTAAATCTATAAAAAAATGGTCACATAATGTGGATCGTTGGGCGTGTACTAAAGACTGAACCAACGTGCTATTTCCTCAATTCGTTTAACTTATTTATTTTCTAGTAACAAAATCCCAATAGAAAAGTAATAGCTAACAGACACACAGGTCATTTATATTTATATTTACGTGTATGTGTGTTTTTGTTTTCAATACTCTTTTTATTCATTCAGAGAATCTATAAAATGTCAACGCTTACGCAGTATCTTGATGGAACGTTTCGTGACAAGTCCCCGTCGCAGTTAATTTATGTCTCCGTTGGCTCCACCATTGTGGTCAAACTTATCTATGATACCCTAAAAGAAGGAAACTTGATAAAGCGCGCGTACAACTTCGTGTGGCGCGGGGTTCACACCTTGGGGAAGCCCTACATCACGGTTGCTGTCAAGAAGGCGGCCAAGTCGATTACGATGCCCTCTGCAAAGGGGCATTACAAACCGACCGCGCTTCCCGAGAAGAGCACCTGTGAGGGAGAGGTGCTGGGGATGCTCAAGCAATTCCACGAGGACCTCGATCGGCCGTACGAAGGGAATGGGTTCAGCGGCGTCGTGTACCACGGCGGTGCGGTTCACACGAAGTTTGTGAACGAGGCTATGTCGCTTTTTCAGTGGAGCAATCCCCTGCATCCGGAGATCTTCGGCGCGACGCGGAAGATGGAGGCGGAGGTCGTCTCGATGGTGCTGAGCATGTACAACGGGCACCTGCTGCCGGACGCCTGCGGCTCCCTGACCTCGGGCGGCACCGAGAGCATCCTGATGGCGATGAAGGCCTACCGCGATTGGGGGCGCGCGACGCGGGGGATCGAGCATGCCTCCATCGTGGCGCCCGTCACCGCGCACCCTGCCTTTGATAAGGCGGCGGCGTACTTCAATATGGAGCTGCTCAAGGTCCCGGTCGACCCGCACACGATGAAGGTGGTCCCCGAGGAGCTCGAGAAGTACCTTCGCTACGACACCGTCGTCATCGTCGGCTCCTCGCCGAACTTCCCGCACGGCATCATCGACGACATCCCGGCGCTTTCCGAGCTCGCCTTCCGGCATCGCGTGGGGTTGCACGTGGATGCGTGTCTGGGGGGGTTTATTGTGCCGTTTCTGGCCGAAACCGGCCGCGCGGTCCCCGTTGTGGACTTCCGCAACCGCGGCGTCACGTCGATTTCGTGTGACACGCACAAGTACGGCTACTCGCCGAAAGGCACCTCGACGGTGCTCTACCGCAGCAAGGAGCTGCGCGCCTTGCAGTTTTGCTGCATCACGGACTGGATGGGGGGGATGTACTGCTCACCGGCCGTCTCGGGCTCGAAGCCCGGGAATCTGATCGCGGGAACCTGGGCCGCGATGGTGCGGATGGGGCGCGAGGGCTACGTCCAGTGCTGCGCGGAAATCATGACGGCGCAGGAGACGATGGTGGCGGGGGTCTTGGCCATCCCTGCCCTGCGCCTTATCGGGGACCCCATTGCGAGCGTTTTCGCCTTTACCAGCGACGTGGTCGACATCTTTGAGCTTGGAAAGGAGCTTGACAAACGCGGATGGGTGTTCAACCGGCTGCAGTTTCCGTCTGGTCTGCAGTGCAGCGTGACCCTTCTCCATACCAGGAAGGGAGCTCCCGAGAAATTCGTCAAGGATCTGAGGGAATGCACAGAGATGGTGTTGAGCGTCCAAGATAAATCCTTCGCGGAGGGGAAAGCAGTGAAGATAAACGCCTCAGGGGTATCGTTGTACGGTGCGGTGCAGCGAATTCCCGATCGCGGCATTATAAACGATGTCCTCCTGGAGTTCCTTAACATTTACTATACAGTTTAGAAAAAAGGCTTAAGATTGCCTTTAAAACGTAAAAGAGACGGAAGCATTTCATGTGGGCGTACATTTATGCCTATTATTCATCGTCTCTTTGCACTTTTTTTTTTTTTCAACGCTTTCGCGACTCTACCCATAAATATGAGCTATCTGAGTGCAAAGCGGTCATCCGGAATTATTTTGTATGCACTTTCAATGATATTAAATTGTTTTCATTTGGGAAATAATTTAACACTTCTTTCGTCCGTTAAGGTCTTATTTCTCTTACTCGTCCTTAATTTGGATACCAGTTATGAAATTTTATCGAATTTGGGTAGGTTATTACATTTGTACTAAAAAAGAGATAGTATATGATATGGCCATCTCTAATCTTGACGACAATTATTTTTCATTCATTTGATTACTTATTTTAGCAGACCAATAGGATGTTTTAATCATAGATTTTGTTTCTGCGGATCCATTTCATTATTTTCCCATTTTAATCTCTCGTCTAAGAGTTTTCTAATGGAAAGGGATATTTCGATATGCGACTTTTCGATTTACCATCAATGCCGAAATGCAGTTTTATCGCTTTTTCAAACGAATCTAGTAACGGAGAGATTCATCTAAGCGCATTGGTGTTGGGCAAAAAGCACGACAACAAATGCCCGAGAGTTGGCTAGCCGACGTTTGGCAGAATGTATCATTTATTCTTTAACCCAAAAGTAAAGAAAAAAAAAATAGATACAATGTGCTCTTTTTCCTGTTGATAAGCAGCACAGCGGTAGAAAATGTTGAGAGCTGTATTCAATGCTGGGTATGGCAACGCTTTCGGCATCACCTGTACATACTCTCCAGAGCAAACCTGTGGTGAATCCTTCATCGTCTTCGGTGCTAAGCGAGGTTTCGAATTATTGTGCACCAACATGAGCAAATTCAAGAATGATGCATGGGATTACATTACGATCCGCGCTATAGCTTCGTTAATATGACAAGAACCTGAAGATAGTGTTTACTCCTTTTTCGGGGGCTGAGTTACTTGTATCTGCATAACGGAAAATATTTACTTCTTCATTGATTTACTAAAAAAAAAAGTACATGTCGTGAAGTAATCTTTCTGCATCGAATGCTTATTTTCCCTATATTCCCATTTCTTTATTATGGATTTCTTCTCACCACCATTAATTTTTTTCCCGTTACTTTTTAATCTTTTTCTTTAAAGGAAAATAAAAAGCTCGTCATATGGAATAGCTATTTGTAGAATTTAAACCCATCCCAAGGATATTTGATTTATCTCCTTCAAATATGTCGACGTGTGAAGCAGTACTGCAATAGCAAGGTGATTACTGGTATTTGATTAACATTTTGCTACCCGTACATGCAAGATATTCAACAAACTTTCATTGACTGATAAAATAACTTAATGTTGTACATGGCTATTGTGCATTCCTTATCTCTCATAGTTAATGCTTCTGAGCACGTGTAATTTTCCAAAACGGTCAACTCACTTCGTCGATTTATTTTTAAAATACCGTGGACAATAACGATCTGTATAATTTTTGTCTCAGTTCTTTCTGTGTGTTGCTCAGTTTTCAATTTTGCTGCTTTTTCTTTTGTTGAATACTATTTTCATATTACACTTGATATTAATTTCGAATATAAATCGAGGGGAAAAGCGAAATAAAATCAGACCCTAGAAGCTTTTGATGTCTCTTTTGCACAGAATTCACGGCGCGACGTTCTTGCCTGCCCTACGGCAGATGGAGCGCCCATTAGATGGCCTGCGGGGGGTCTTTTCGCGGCGCCGCATTCCCCGAGGCACTGCAATTCTCACCATTCCTCTCCATTACGCCTACTTCCCGCACGGTCTTTCCTTGGATTCCCGTTTTTCCCCCTCGAATGGCGGCGGGAAATCCTACGAAGGGGATGCTTTACGACGGATACGCCGCATCAACCGCCATACCGCGCTGCTCCCGGAATTTTGGACGTGGCTTCGGCGCCTCTCGCCGGATGTCGTAGGGCGAGGAAACGCGGAAGGAAGCGACGGAGCCCAAGAAAAAGAAAAGGAGGAGGGGGCGGGGACTGTGGCGTTGAGCGCGTCGGCCTCGCTTGAGGGAGCTTCTCCTGCTGTCGTCTCGCTCGCGTTAACACCGGTGGAGGCGGCGTTGGTGGTTTGCATCACGCTACGGTATTTTTTCAGCACCGCGTTGGCGATTCCGCCACGAACGCGCGCCGCGCTTCGTCTGGGGAGCTCCTTTAGCATGGATGTGGGAGAGCTTTACGTCCGCTCGCTGCCGATTGAGCTTTTCCTTCGCTACGGCGTGGAGGGTCTTTTCCAGCAGGCGCTTGGGGAGGAGGCGAACGCGCACAGCTGCCTTGAGCAGCTCGCGTGGAACCTGCGCGATGCCTGTTTGACCTACGCCTCGATGGAGGAATATCGCCTGATGGATGCCAATTCATCCACACTTGATGAGGTCCTTTTAGCGGTGTTGTACATCGTGCGCGCGCGTGTATTTCAGATTCCACTCCTTTTTGATGAGAACCCGCTGCGGGATTCCTTAATTAGCGTGTTTGTTCCTGGTTTGGATAGCCTTAATCACGCCGACGCGCACAATTGTACAGCGGCCGCGGTGGTTTCAGCAAAAAGTCAGCGTATTGTTGTGCGTGCGGTGCGTGATATTCCACTGGGTGGGGAGATCACGTTTGATTACTCTGCACAGAATCGTATTCCTTCGCAACACATGGCGCTTTTGAGAAAGAGATCGAGCAGAAATCCTTCACTTGAAAATCCCCATGAAATCATGGTGGGGGAAGCTTGGGAATCGCGCTATTTGTTCAATAGAGATTAAGCCGCGCTGCTGCAGTTCCTCGTGGGGAATACTATCCTTACCTTATTTTTTAAATCCCATTTTCTTATTCATTAAAGTTTTATATACTCTGAATGCCTCATTCTTTACAGATTAAATTGATGAGCACACAGAAGTTCCTATTATGAATTTTGAATCCTTAATTTGCCCTCTTTTATCACGCACTCTTTCTTTTTGGTGTTCTTTATTTGCGCACATACTCTAATTTGACACCCCTTTCTTTGTTCATCATTTTTTTTTTTTGCTGTATAATACAACGAGGAGAAGCAAAGGGTTTTTTTGTGGTGAAGGGGAAAGGGAAAATAAAAGGGATTTGTGTAGTTCACAAGCCGTTTAATTGCTTGATTATACGGTGTTTATTGCTTTTCCCTTTTTCACTCTTCTTGGAAGTGTCGACGGGATTAGTGAAATAGGGCATGGATGTATTCCAAGCTGCTTTCACCCCTTCTAGGTAATCGTATCCAGCCTGCACAAAAGTTCCCACAAATCCGCCTTAAAGCTAAGGAACATTATCGTCTAACTCGGCGTCGATGTGGTTTTTTTTCACTTTCTGCTTTCGATGACGATAACGTCGACTTTATTCGCCACGAATATCAACCCGGTCAGATCGTCGAAGTTCGCCAGGAGGATCAAAAGCTCCTTGCTCTTGGTGCGTTTGAGCCGCAGCTAGGTCGAGTAGATATATTTCAGTTATCCATCCAAACTCCCTCGATGATGCTTCCGATGATTAGTGAAGACTTTTTTACCGCCCGGTTAGGCGACCTTTGCGAGCGGCGTTCTCAGTATCTCAAGCAGTGCCGTTATACGAATACGTACCGTATGGTAAACGGCGCCGTCGACGGTTTTCCAGGGCTTTTTATTGATCATTTCTCGACTAGCTTCCTTCGCGTGATCGCGACCTCGGCGTTCGCGGAGCGTTTACTCCCCGCTGTCTCGGAGTTCCTCCGCGAGCGCCGGGCGGAGGAGCTTCTTTTAGACTCCCCCACTCTCGGTGATGCGGAGGTGCTGAGCTTTACACGCCCTACCCTTCCTATGCCGGATATCTACGTTGAAGCGGGGGTTCAGCTGCCATGGCCTCGTTTGAATGAGAACCGGCAGCCGACCCTCGAGAACCGACTTCTGATTAATCCCGCGCACCGCCGTGCGCGTCGCTTATTGCGGGAAATAAGTGCTGGAAAGCGGGTTTTGTGCGTCAACGATCGAAGCGGCGCCGCCGCGCTCAATGCGGTGATGACGGCAAAGCAGGTGGTCGTCGTGGGCGCGGATGAATCCGCCTTGGAGGGAACTCGCAAAGCGCTCGTCTTTAACCACGGCGCTGCTATATTCGAACGCTGCGAAACGGTTCAACTGCAAACTCTAGAGGAGCTTTTTCATTCCTCGTCTTCTTTGGAAATCTCGCCGCCGGAGGTGGTTTTTATTGAATACGATGCAACTTCTCTGGTAACGGCACGGCAGTGGCAAGAATTTCTTGTCGGAGCGATGACCAAAGGGCTTTTGCGGGTTGGAACTATCTTAATCACCGCACAGGAGGGCCAGCCACTTGGGGTTCCTGATTTGAACGCGCGAAGAGAACGGCTGCTCGTGCAGAAATCACTCGATTCGGTGGTGTCTTTTAGGGATATGCTCCCGTTGATTATGAATTCCGCCGAGGCTTGCCAGCTCCGCGCGCGTGTTTTGAGAACTTTTTCCTCTTCGTGGGATTTCCCCACGTTGCCTAAAGACGAGCCTGGCTGTTTCTCACATATTTGCCTTATCGAAGAGCCGCTTGACAAATAGCGACCTATATGACGATAAAGGTATTGGAAAAGGAGATAAAGAAAGGGTAACTGGGTGGGTGAAGACGTGAAGTCTTTAAATTTGTTCTTAGATCTCCCCCCCCCCCCCCCTCCTCTATTCCTTATTTTATTGACACTAACTGATATATCCTTAAAACCTCATGAAATGGGATATATTATTCTATTAAGGAAGTATAGAGAGAGGTGATTCTGTAAAATGCAGAAGAGCCCAACTTTCGATTTCTTTGAAAGGCAGCATATAGATTCCACGATGGGTGCCGCATTTGCAAGTATATCTAATAGCAGTCGTTTTTTTTTTTTTGTATGAACACGAACACTACAGGAGGAAATCTGCATTCTTCTCTGTGCTTTGAATTTTATTTGACCATCAGTCCTGTCTTTACTTCTTTTAGTTGTCGTTTTACTTTTCCCGTTTTGATTCCAGAAAAGAATACTATTTTATCAGCTCTATTATTGTACAGGTTAATGCTGTATTTTTAGATCGATTGCATTTTAGAGTGTCCTAGAAGAATACCAACAGACGACCGGCGCGAGCGTTTTCCGCCATAGAAGCCCTCACAGGCACCACGCGACTGAGTTCGGCGTGGCTGCAGGGATGCCGCAATCGCGCGCCCCCACGCCTCCCCACCCCGAGGACGGTGACCTCGAGGTGATTTCCTTTCTGGCGCCGCCCACCGCGCTGGCCTGGCCCCGCCCGACCTTTGCGTCGCTCCCGCCGCCCCTCCGCCGCCCCGCGGGGCCCTCCTGCAGGGGCTGCGACAGCCTCCCCCCTCCCATCTCTTCCTCACCTGTCCCCTCCCCTGTCTCGGCCCCTGTCCCCTCCCCTGTCTCGGCCCCTGTCCCCTCCCCTGTCTCGGCCCCTGTCCCCTCCCCTGTCTCGGCCCCTGTCCCCTCCCCTGTCTCGGCCCCTGTCCCCCCCCCTGTCTCGGCCCCTGTTCCTTCCGCGGCGGCGGCGGAGGACTGGACGCTGCTGCAGGCGCAGCTCGAGGGCCTGCTCGCCGCGGACCCCCTCCGCGCCCCTCCCTCCCCCGTCTGCGCCTTCCTGCTGCGGCGCCACCTCGGCGTCGCCGGGGGGGCCTTCCGCGCGCGCCAGCAGGAGGCCTGCCTCGCGGCCCTGCGCGGTCGTCACACGCTCGTCGTCTGCCCCACCGGCTGGGGGAAGTCCCTCTGCTTTCAGCTCCCCATGCTCGTCCACAGGCTCCTCGGGGACGCCCGCCGGCGGGACTGGGAGCGGCGCGCGCGCGCCGCGTCGACCCCGCACGGCGAGGGCGCCGGGCTGCCGGACCTGCCACCGTGGCTGCAAAGCAAGTTTTGCGTCGTCGTCTCGCCGCTTCTCTCGCTGATGAACGATCAGGTGGCGGCGATTCGGCGACAGGAGTGTCTGAAGGCGTTTATCTTTTCGTCGAATGTCTCCGCCTCGGCCGAGGCGGAAGCTTTCCGGAAAATCGCCTCTCCCGTTTCCGCGTACGATATCATCTTCGTCTCGCCGGAGAAGCTGATTAGCAGTGTTCCTCTACGCACACTGCTGAAGGCGCAAAGGCACCGTCTGGCGATGATCTGCGTGGATGAAGCGCACTGCGTTTCGCGATGGGCGTACGACTTTCGACCGTCTTTTTTATATTTGAATCGAATTCTTTCCGAGATCCTTTCAGAGGAGGGGGGTTTGCCGAAGGAAACGACACATTTTGAAGCAACAGCGGCGAATTCAAATCCGGTTCTCAATATTCCCACGGCGTGTCTATGTCTGACTGCTACCGCCACAAGTCCTGTTGTGAGGGATCTTAAGAGCATGTTTTCCATTGTTCATACCATTATTCAAAATGATGAATTTCGGAAGAATCTTATTCTGCAGTCTGTGGATTTGCTGCGTTTGCACTCCATCACGTACGGGCTTAGCTTAGACGAAAAACAGACGAAGGGGCCACCGACGACGCGTACTCTGCAAGAGGCTTTGGTAGACGCGGTCAAAGAACTACCGAAGCCTTTGATCATCTATGTCCATTCCAGGGCGGATGCAGATGAACTGTCAACGTATTTAGCCTCTAAATTATGTTTAGGAACGACAAACGACGACGATGGCATCTCGGCGAAAGGGAAGGCTTCTTGTCAGGTTTTCTCAAAGACCCGGAGGGGTGTCCCTCAAAAGAAGACTTTAGATCATGCGTCGGAGGGGGATCATTCCCATCTCATTGTCCGTTCCTATCACGCGGGGCTCTCCACGCAGCTGCGTAACTCCACCCAGCGGGGGTTTATTAACGATAAAATTGACGTTTTAATCGCCACCGTGGCGTTTGGTATGGGTATCGATAAGCGAAACGTGCGTAGCGTTGTGCACGCGTATGCACCGTCTTCGTTGGAGAACTACGTGCAGGAAATCGGGAGAGCAGGGCGGGACGGAGAGGTGAGTTACTGCCGTATTTTATACAACCCGTTTGATTTTTACACGCTGCGCAGCCGCCTATGGGCCTCACTGGTTTCTCCACAGGAGTTCCACGCGATCGTGCTGGCAATCCTCTCCAACCCTGTCACCCAGTTCGGCGAGAAGATTATGCTGGTTTCCATCCAAAAAATCTCACAGCAGCTTTCTATCGCAGAGGAAACGGTGGAGACGGTTCTTTTTATGCTCCTTACGCATAAAGATCCGGAGCTGCGGGGGTCGTTTAAGGGAATGCGGGGGAGCTGCCCGCTAGGGTATCGCGTGAATCATTCCAAAGACGCGAAAGAGGAGATCACGTACGACTCCTACGCTGTTGGATGCTCAAACTCCACCACAGCCCCTTCCCCTGCATCCTCGTTTTCATCTCCTTCTTCGCTTCGGAAACGTCCCCGAAAAGGTGGCAGGGCTTCCTCTTCGTACGCGGAGGGGGGAAGCGGCGCGGTTGTGCACCTTTTAGCTCAGCTTCAAGCGGATGATCCCGTCCTCGATGTGTTTAATCGCCGCGAAATCATAGCGAACCAGGTTGATGCCGCGAACGAGGTGAAACTGAGCTGGGAAGAGTTTACCTACCGCTGCGCGGATCTCATCGAACACGCAAAGGCACGATTTACTCTAAGCCGTCTTTCCTCAGCGTATATTATCGAAGTAGGCCCTTGTTTTGGCGACCTTGTTAGCCCTGCAGGGGTGGAAAGAGCTTCGCGGCTTCTTTTCGAAGAGTACGACGCCCGGTTGAGTGCGCAGGTGGAATCCCTGCGGCATCTTTTTGCCATTCTCCAGCAGCCTTCACACGAGGCGATTTTCCATGCCCTCGAGGAAGATCCCACAGAGGACAAAATGACCAATGGCACCTCGCAGCGGCATAGTTCGAGCGCTTTGCCTGCATGGAAGCCGCCGGCGTGCTCACATACCCGCATGGAGGCGGTTTCTATCGTTAATAGCTTTGTGGAGGAGAATCGTTCACGGCTAAGCTCCACTTACGAGGCCGCACGGTGCTTGTTGGGGGTGATGCCGAAAAGCCTCATCAAACACGGCAAATACGCCGGACAAATTCCTCTTTCTCATAGCTGGTATGTGCACTGCGCATACTTTGGCAAGTTGCGGGAGTTTGACCTACGCTGGGTATTAGCCGTTCTCGCCCCTCACAACATAGATGCGACTGTTAAAAACACTCTACACAGCGCCGTCGAGTAGTGGTCATAGCTAGCCCTTAGCTTAAAAGTAAAAAATCCTATTCCATATATACGTATACATATATATGTATATAAGGTATTGATATTTAACATTTACTACGAATATTTTCTCTCTGTGTAAGCTTTTAATAGCTACCATTTTGCATTTGCTGGATTACTCATTTTTGTATGTATGTTTTCTGTTTATTCGAAATTTATTCCGCTTAGGAGCAGTGAATTGGAAATATTCTCACATATTATCTCAAACCCCTAGATCAGGCGCGCTTAGATTCACTCTCAGGACATCCCACGTAAAGGGTCAATGATGAGGCGCGCGAGGCCGTGGCTCGGGGCCACCTTGACTAGTTTCTCTACAACCGATTCTACCCCTAACACTTCGGATGCCGTTTTTGAAAGCATCCCCGTCTATTTGAAGCCGTCCTCGAGCCCGTTTCGAAAGCCCAGCTTCTACATCCCGCGCATGCGTGAATCCGTGGAGGCGACGGAAGCCAGCAAGGCAATTTTCCGAGTGGACGGGTTAGGCTCGGCGCTCCCGCTTTTCGCTATCAGCTCGGCATCTTGCGAATACTACTCACTACGGCTTCCTCTGTTAAAGGCGGGATATAAACGACTTTGCACTCCACTGGAAGGGGTGGTTTGCAATCTTGTATGGACAAAATCGATCTCTTTGCATTCACTTGGAATGTCACCCGCTTCTTCGGCGTCCCCACAGGCGATTTCCAACCTTCTCGCGTCTGGAAATACCCTCTCACCATACCTAAGGGAACGTTTGAGTATGGCTGCGAAGGATATCGGCTGGGCCTCTCTTTCTCAGGCTCAAAACCCCTATCAACGCTTCAACCACTTCCCCGTCAGTCATCAAAATCTTGGCTGCAAGCGGGGGATGGCCGCGAATTTACGCCGTATTCAGCTTCATATCGAAAAGATAAAGGGCGGCCTTCCGCAGCGTGGGGAAGAGGCCATAGAGGATGCTTTTAGTCCTGGCCGGTCTCACTGCCAAGCTCCTTTATGGATGGGGGATATGTATGACTTTGCACCACGAACGTGGGCGTATCCACAGGAAAAAGAAATACTTTTACACCTTTTCAGCTCATCACAGAGCTCGGAGCGGTTTATTTGGAAGCCTGCGCGGGGGAGCTGCGGGCGGGGGATTTACCTCACGCAGGGCAGGGCCTCAGCGGAGCGTGTGATGGAGGAAATCGACAAGAAGGCCGCTGGAGACCAGCTCGGCGAGCGAATCTACCGCCAGTATGTCGTTCAAAAATACATCGATAATCCACTTTTGCTGGATGGGAAAAAGATGGATTTGAGGCTTTACGTCGCCGTCACCTCATACGATCCGCTGACGGTGTATTTGCATGATGAGGGACTGGTGCGTCTTGCCGCGGAGCCCTACTCCAACGACGACGACGACGGCAGGACCCCCTTTTCTTCTTCTTCTTCGAACCTTAACTTGTTGGAAGGTTCAGACATGATAAAGCTGGCGGTAGGCGGCCTATCGGGGGGGTGCACAGATGCGCAGTTCAGAAACCGCTTTCGTCACCTCACAAACTACTCGATCGGGCGTAAATACCCCGCCTTGAGGCCGCTTTTGCAGGCAGGATCCTTCCCGCATGATCAACCTCACACGGGTGGAATGGAAACGGGCGCAGGTACACCACCAAACGCCATTCTAGATTTCAATAATCTTCCGGGAGAGGGGCCAACAGGTGAAAAAGTACCCCCTCTTGAGCTAAAATGGAGCCTGCAGCGGCTCTGGACATATTTAGATCGCGAGTACGCTGCCAAGGAGGGAGAGGCTGCAGAGAATAGCGTTCCTTCCTCGGCGCCATCTGAGCGTTTAAAAGAGGAAATTGCATTGGTTATTACGCGGGTTCTGATGTCTGCCAGGCCTATGATTCTCAAAGGCCTTCGTGAGCCATCCAATAGCTCCTCTTCCCCAGGAACGTCCCGGATGCGCGCGGGAAGGGCTGGCTTTTTTGAGCTCTACGGCTTTGATATCATGCTCGACGAGAACCTAAACCCGAAACTCCTTGAGGTAAACACGATGCCGTCTTTGGAGAGCAGCTCCGATTTCGACTACGCCGTTAAAAGCAACATCGTGGCGGATTTACTTAATTTATCAATGATGGAGGCCTTTGAGCGTCCACATGAGGCGCTCAGCCCTTTTGTAAAAAAATCGGATGACCTGCGATCGCCCGACATTGCGGTGAGGCCATATATTCACACTTTAGACAAGCTTTCCAGGACAGAGGGCGGTGATCAAACTCCTCAAATTTCCTCTGCAGCTCAGCGGAAGGAAATTGCTTCTAAGCTGGCGGATGAGTTCCAGTACGCGCGGGGGTTTAAGAGGATATTCCCGCCCGTATCTTCTCGGGAGCTCGCTCAGCAGTCTGCTTTTTCATCGAATTATCCTATTCACGCTTCTAGCGGTCACGCGAAAAGGGATTTAGAAGCCTATGCTGCCCTAGGGCTTTTATCGCAGAATGATGAATGTGCACTTCAATCATCATAGTGGCTATTTGAACTGAAAAGTGCTCCACTTGGTGGACCATAGGAGAGGGTCTGTGCAATGGTTACCGTTTTTCTATTTCCAGTTAATGATTTTACGAAATCGCCTAAAGGATAATAGACATAGCAGATGAGAAAAAAGCAGTGCTCCACCTTTAGCTAAGGAACGAAGAGTTAACTTGATACTTATGATCTTTTATTAAATTTACACGAGCGAAAACATAGGGAACCTCACTTTGCCTGCATCGTGACGTATCCTAATAGTTTAACATATTAATATCGCTTAATTCACTGCACATCAAGTGTCATATGGTCCTTTTTTTAAAAAAAACGTTGATGTTTTTCCCGTTAAATAAGGGAAAATATCGTATTTTCCTGCATGAGTTCAAGTGATAACTATGGTACACGATTCATGAAAGATAATTAATGCTTTTTTATATCAACTGGTTCAGTATTATATATATATATATATATAATGGTTAACATTTTAATCCTTTCGTTCATTTTACCCCTTCTTTACGTAAAGCTATTTATGAATGAGTTTTCCCCAATCGCATCCAGCCCCGAGAGGTGCAGTTCCCCTTTATTAACCCCCGAGGAAGAGGCCGCGCTATTAGCGGAATACGGCGTGAGGGGCCCTTGCGATGACCTCTTGGGCATTTTGGCAGTAAGCCGCTTTCGCTCGCATTACGGCGATACGAATGTCTTCCTGACGGGGAACCCAAACCTTGATCTCACCGGAGAGCCCGACGATATCGCCGATGAATTCGGTCAGCCCTCGGAGGATGAGATTTTGCACGATCCAATTGATTTATTAGCCTATCGCTACTCCTTCTCGTTCGGCCATAAAGCGCCGACGAGCTTAGTGCGAAACATAACCGATACGCTGGCCGAACTCGAAGGGAGGCCGGCTCACTCGCATCATTCGAGTTTATTAGCCCTACCACTCGACGAAATTCCCGAATCTACATATTTTCCCGAAGACACTGTCGGGGTTTCTGGAACCCATTCGCTTTTAGACGATGCCGATAGATTGCTCAAAGAGGTAGATGAATGCTTTCAAACCCCTATTCACATCGACCACCATACGGATCCCTATTTTTGGATTCTACAAGATGAGCTGGCGCGAGATGAGGAATTGATTCCTGCGATGGAGTTTGACGAAGGGGTGGAAAAGAATATGTTTCCATCCGAGAGTGAATGCTATGACCTCCTCGAGAGTTCAAAGGCTCTGAGAAGAAGAATGAAGGCATGGAAAAGGCCGAATTCAGCTGCCCCACTTACCATAAATATGGAATTCGACGAGCCTTTAAACGTTCCTGAAAGTGACGAAAAGGAATCGTGCGAGAAAGAGGTTTACGCTGCAAACGAAGCGCTTTCGGACCCCCCAACCCCGCGGGAACCTTCCTTGCCGAGGCTGTTTGCCTTTGAGGTGGGATGCACACTCGAGCAGGCCGAGGCACAAAAGCAGTGGGACAATCTACTCCAGCAGTGCGAATCACGCAACAATGAAAACGTCCGATCCTCTTCCGTCGTTGAGGTGGAAAAGGAGAATCCCCTTCCGCTTTCCCTCCATGAGGAGGAATTTCTTTCGCGGCATTCTTTAGCCGACCTTCTGCTGACGAGCGCGGAGCTCCCAGGCGAGGGGGGGGCGGCTGTGGTCGCGTCCACTTCCCCCCCCACCGGACCCGTACTTTCGGAGTCCGCAGACGCTTCTTTCGCCTTCGAGGAAAACGGCGGAGAAAGGAATGAAGGCGGGCTCTCCCTGCGTGTAGACAAAGACGAGGAAAGGTATATTTTACGACAAGAAGAAAGGGGCGAACTCGTGATGGGGAACTTTGCTAAGCTGCTGGATCGTCTTTTCCCGCCAATCCCGGAGGAGCGCGTGCTGTTGGAATCGAACATCGCAAAGGGCGCGTCCCCCGCCCTGGTCGAGGCGAACGGCGAGTGGACCTCCATCTCATCCATTCCCTCCCTTTCTTCTTTGAGGGCGGAGGAAACAACAGGTACGTCGGAGTGGGAGAATGCGGACAAGGATGATATCGATATTAGGTCGCGTGAGGAGCCTAATCGAAACGCGCTTTCGCGCATTCAGCGGCAGGCAAGACTGGAGAGTATGCTCATTCAGCGCGAGGCGGCGGAGGCGCGGCAGATGCGCAAGGAGGATGCGCGAATAGAGCGTTTTTTGCTTGAAACGCGTTTTGCTGAAACGCGTATCAAAGAGGAGAAAATGAATCAATGCATTTTCGAGCCCTATGAAAAACAGCGCGACGCGATCCAGCGGGACGAGGAATTTTCCGCTAAAGAGCTTTGCCGTCTCTATCAGAATTCCTTGCAGGCAATTTTCGCGAAAATTGAAGAACGAAAAAAAAGCGAACTTACACAGCCTAGTGGCCAAATATCTGCCGAGTTGAAAGCTCCCCAGGAGCAAATAAAAGTATCGCACGAGGAGGAATTTGTAGAGCTTGCCCGGAATAAATCAAAGGATTTGCTTGCCACTCAGGAGCATATTCAGTCAAGTCTGGAAAAAGAGCCAGACAAGTCTATTCATGCAGCTTCTCCCTCTCCACCAGGTCCCTCAGACGCGGCGAACCCCACACTTTCTACGTTCTTCAGTGCTTCCGCACTGGAGGAGGTCGAGAATTTGCGCGTAGAGGCTCTTTTAAAGGAGTATGAGGCTCGCGTGCGGTGGGTGCGTTTGCGTTCTACCGAGTTCACCTCTCTCATAGGGCGTATGCAGGGGGAGGTAAATGTTCGACGGCGGGAGCTCTGCAAGAGCGGGATCCCCGCCTCCTCGCGTACACGCGATTTTAACATGCTCCTTAGCGAAAGTGCGACGCCTAAAGCAGTTTTTCCTCCTTCTCCTTCCCCTTCCCCTGCTTCCTCTTTTTCCTCCCTCCCTTCTTCGAGCCATCTCTCTCGCTCTCTTGTTGTTCTCGATTCCGACATGTTTCGCCAAACGCAGGCCGCCCTTTTCCTGAATTTAAGGGAAGCCGGCATGGAGGCTTCGCGGCGCTTTCACGCGCTTTCCTTTTCTTTAGAAAATATACAAACGGTGGATTGGAAAAGCCTGCACTCCGTGCGTAGTAATAGTAATAATACGGGTAGCTCTGTCTGTGCGTGGGTGCGCGATCTTGACATTGGAAGCAACGCGCTTGAAGGGGTGGCGCTTTCCGATCTCATCACCGCTTTCCCCTCCCTCCGGAGGGTGAATCTGTCGGATAATCAAATTACAACTTTAGACCACGAGCGACATTTGGGAAGAGTTTCTTCCGCTTCACTTTCTATTCGAAGCGTGGCGAGTGCACAGCAAAACGCGATCTCTGAGCGTACGAAATTATCCGATCTTAACATCTCCTCGAATTCTTTAAAAGACCTCGACGCTGTGAGGAAGTTTCTCTCGCACTCCATCACCCGGCTTTGCGTGTACACGAATCAGCTCCGCTCAATAGAGCCGCTTCGCTCTTGTATACGACTTACAAAGCTTGAATTAAATCGAAACGCGCTTTCCGATACCGAACCGCTTGAATCCTTATCTTTTCTACAAGTGCTCAACCTTTGCGATAATCAAATTACGCAAATTGATGCCCTCTCAAAAGGGAGCTGGCCGCTATTAGAGAAACTTTACCTTTCCAATAATGCGCTTACGAGTCTTCTTTCGCCGCAAGCGGGAAATTGTAAAACGATGGAGGACGCTCATTGTCTATGTCTCTCGCAGTTGTTTGTAAACTGCAACCGATTTACGGCTTTTTCGGAAAAGGAGCTGCCGTGGATGCCGATGTTGTCCGTTTTACAGGCGGAGGGTAACCAGCTTCAGGATATTTCCGGCTTAGTGCGCTGCCCTCGCCTTGTTATTCTTAAATTACCTTTTAATCAGCTTGGCAGCTTATCGAGTCTGAAAATTTTGGGAGTGTGCAGGCTTTTGGCCAATATGGATCTTAGAGCAAACCCTTTGCTGACATTCCTGAACCCAACGCGGGGTGAATGCGTCGATTCGGATGGCTTGAATCCCGATAATAGCCCGCGGGCTGGGGAGACGCATTCAACCATCGCACTTTTTCGACGGATCTTTCCACGCCTTAGCGAGCTTAACAACGAGAGTTACCCCCTTTTGTTGTCGGATATTTCTAGCGATCCTCAGGCCGAGACTCTCGTGGATCTAAACGACCGCGAGAATTCTGCACATCTAGGCCAAGCCCTCGCAGCGGATAAATTTATCATCGACTTGCGTGCTCGCCGAGAGGCTTTGTTTGTTGTGCATCGTCGCCGTTTTCACCACGCGACGACGCTCGAAAAGAATATTCACAAAAAGGGGAAGAAGTGCCACCATCCAGCGAACATCCCCACACGGGATCTATCCTCGCTTACCGTTGAGGATGAGCAGCAGCTGGAAACGTTTGAATTTCTCCAAAAGATTTTGGAAACTTTCATAGAAAGCGTTGATTCGGCTTTTGCTGGGGATTATAACGGTTTGCTTCGTCAGGTCCCGGAGGCGGGCTCCGCTAACGCGACGGAGCTTCGGGAATCCGAGGCACGGAATCGGCTAGCGTGGTGGATGGTAACGTTAGTTCTCCGCAGGCGCGCCGTGCACGAGGTTGAAAAACGAAGAAAAGCCGCCAAGGAGAAAGAAGAAAAAGAAAAGGCAGAAAAGGAAAAGGCAGAAAAGGAAAGAGAAGAAAGGGAAAGGGCTCGAAGACACGAGGCTGCCGCTCGACGAATTCAGCCGGTCTGGCGAGGAGCTGTGTTGCGCTCTCGTCTGAAGCGTATATTTCATGCTAGTCAGAAGGAATTGGAAGACGAGAAGGATTTCTTCACAAAGGTAGAGCTTCCGAATCTTCTGGAGGAATACGATACGGGTGGGGATGATATTGGTGGGATTATTCGGCGCGCGGTTCGCGATGAGGTTTCGTTTCTGCCGCGCTTCGAGGTGGATTGGTCGAGGCTGCAGAATGAAGGAGGGAGTTCCTCCGCGCCGGGCACCGCAGAGACTCGACCACGGGGTGCTTTGAATATTGCGAACTTGGCGATGTCCGATAACGCCATGACGAGGCCGCGAACGAGTAGCCCTCCAGAAGATCATGGAGAACCAACAACAACAAAGAAAGAAGGAGGAGGTTCAGAATGGGATGCTTCTGTGGCCTTTCGAATTCAAAAGAAACGGAAAAAGATGCAGCGTGTGCACCAGCAGCACCTCTCTGAAGAATTTATGAGAGACCCTTTGAAGTTCAAGCAGAAGATGCACCAAGGCGCTACGAAAAAGCATTAAGAGCCTCATCCTTTTTTTCTTTTTTTTTTTTTCAAAAAAGAGGAAAATCGAGGGCATGGAATTCCCTTCACAAGGATTCTATATCGAGAAGGAAAGGGGTGGTACTGCCACAATGTATAGAATGAACGTTGGCTTTCTTCTTTAAATACGGAATGGCGACACGGTAAACTAACGAGTCGAATAGCCATACCCCGTGTTTCAATGTTTCCTATCTATTTCTATTACTAGTTCTTTCAGAGACGGAATCCGGCTGAAGGAGAGATGTGGATGGAGATCGAAATTCCAAACTGTTATCTGTCGTGTTGAGAGAGCAGATACCACCAAGGCTCCTTCTTTCCTTTCTTCTTTTTTTTTTCTCTTGTTCGATATTATTGCTTTCTTCAGGGTATCTCGCGTACGGCTTTGTTTTGTTTTTGTTATTTAGAAGCTGTATGTTTTTATTTTTTTCATAGGACGCAACATCAAAAACGACGTGTGACGGTGTCTCGTAATTCCTTTCGGGCTTCACTTTCCCGCGCCCCCCCCCTCCCCCCCCCCTGAT
>MJCC01000007.1:380075-407502 GCA_001766655.1 Phytomonas francai
GCTGCGCCGACGACGTGCAGCGGCTGCGCGTGGAGCTGCGCGGGCCCGACGCGGCGAAGGTCTACCGCAGCCCGCGGCGCGACGCCCTGCTCGCGCAGCTCCTCGAGGGCTGCCGGGCCGCCGGCAACGTCGGCGTCGGCGTGGGCTCGCGCGGGGTGGACCGGCCGCGGCGGTTCTGCCCGCTCCGCGCCGCCGTCTCGGAGGAGGTCGAGAGCATGCTGCTCACCTGCCTCATCGAGCCCGACAGGGTCGACTGCTCGGCCACCGCCCTCCTCACCGCCATCGAGTTCTTCAACGCGAATATCGACTACAGCGGCCTCAGCCGGAGCGAAAATAGGGATCGGCTGTTCAGCGAAAACCGTGAAAAGCTTATCTTTCAGGCGGTCAGGGCCCTTCTTTGCCATTTTCCCGAGACCCGGGATGCGGGGGTGTTGGAGCAGCGCTTTCACGCGCTGCGGCGGCTTACCTTGTCGAGGGCGGGCTTCGGCGCGATCGCCGTCGCCCCGGCGCTGGCAAAAGAGGTAGGCAAGTGCGTTGAGCACGCCCTCCAGCTTAAAGAGGTTCTCCTGACGCATGTCGTCGTGGAGTTCCTGAACACCCTCATGACGCCCCATCACAACTGCTATGACATTGCGCACGAGATGGTGAACAAAAACGGCATTGCGGGCATGGAAAATTTTGTGGACGTGCTTATCCTGCTGCTCTGGAAAAGCATCCGTAGCGAGGACTCCTCTTTGGTGGTGCTCAGTCTCCTGAACTTCTTCGAGTACGTGCTTTGCCCACCCTACAGCGAAACGACCGACCAGAGGGTTTTCGAGGCGAGTATGCGCAAACTGGTGCAGGTCGTGGGCAAGGGGCTCTTCGAGCTTCTCGCCCACACCTGCGAGGCGATTCGCTACGCGGCCGGGCGGCTTATTCGAGTGATCATGGAGGAGGGTACCGATGAGGATTTCAAGTTCATGCAGCAAGCCTCCCTCTCAGAGGGCGGCTTTTTGTACGAGTTTAACGTCGCCGTCTTCAGCGAAGACCGGCGGTCGCGCGATTTGGCGCGGCGGTTGTTGGCCTACTGGACCTTTGAAAACACCCCCATGCAGGATTTGCTCCGCCGTATGCTCCCTATTACCCTGCTGAGGTTTCTGCAGTCCTCTGAAGAGCCCCCGCCGGATGAGATCGAGTCGGAGCCGCAGAAGGACGTCCAGCCGATGACGGACGCTTACCGTGAGGCTAAAGGCGGGTTCTTCCGGCGGTCTTTTTACCCTCAAAGGCTTCAGCGAGCCCCCCATGAAGGAGGTGCGGCGTGGGGTGAAGGAGACACAGGACACAACGACGCGGGAAAAACGAAAAGCCAAATGTGCCCGCGTCCTCGTTCTGTGCGGCCGAATACAGGACTCAACTGGACGCTGTTCTTTTATAAAATTAAGCAGAACCACATGCGCGCGGATCTCATTTGGAATGCAACGACGCGAAGCGAGCTCAGCAACGCCATCGAGGCGGAACTGACCGCCTTTTGCGCCGCACAGCGACTTCCCAGCGAGCGAGCGGTGGCGTGGAATTACCAAGAATTTGAGGTGGTCTACCACTCCCTCGCGGAGGAAGTAAAGATCGGCCAGCACTATCCTCGTTTGCTCTTGGAGAACCCCAATCCAGTTATCGCGCATCCGAGGGAGTTCTTTGAGGATCTTTACCACCACTTTCTGCTTGTGGAGAAGCCCTCAGAGAAGCTTGAGGCCCTCCGTGCCATGACGCGGCTGTACAACATCCACGCAGAGGCGATCGAGGAGCTGTCGAATCTCGCTCACTTCGTGCGCATGCTCCGCTCGACGACGGAGCCCTTGTTTCGCGATCGTCTGCTGCTTTTCTTTCGCGAAGCCCTCAAGGCGAGGCGTAACGTCAAGCTTTTTCTCGATGCTGGCGGGTTGGAGCCGCTGGTCGAGCTGGTTATCTTAGCGCATCTCGACATTGACCGGCCGCAGCTGCGCGCCGCTACAAACGCGATCGAGCCCGGCAGCTCCCTGGAAGCGCCACGGGGGGAGGAAAAGGAGTGGTACTACGAGGAAGACGGATCGAAATCAGGGCCGGTATCGTATATCCAGCTCAAAGAGCTCTACGCCGAGGGCGAGCTAAAGGATACGGGAAGAGTGTGGGCGCAGAGAATGTCGGGATGGAAGCAGCTTCGTGAGATTCCTCAGCTACGCTGGGGAATACTCTGCGCGACCATGCCATCCATCCTGAGCTTTACAGCGGTAACATGCACCATCTTGGATATTTTCCAGTACATCTGTGATCAATACCCTTCACGTAATTTAAGTGGTGCCGTTATTCTGCCTCTTCCAAGGGTCAAGCGCTTTCTTAGTGGCCCGACCGTCCTGCCGCATATCGTGCAGTTGTTGCTCACCTTCGACTCCACCGTGTGTGAGCGGGTGAATCGGCTTCTTTACAGTATCCTGGAGGATAGCCCGCTCATCAGTCGTCTTTTTTTGACGGGGTACTATTATTTCTCCTTCATCTACACTGCCTCTGACGTGCTGCCGTTTTCTCGCATGTTAGGGCTCACACAACACCAGCAATCCCTCGTCTACCACGTGAATGGCGGCGCGTCCGCGCGAAAGAGCATCCTTGCGCCACTGCTACCGCCGGCAATGGTGTGCTTTCTAGAAAATCACGGCCCTGAGCGCTTCGCCGAGGTTTTTCTTGGCGAATACGAAACCCCAGAAATCATCTGGGGGAAGAACATGCGCCTGTACCTGGCGGGGAAGATCGCGGCCCACATCGCCGACTTCCTCCCACGTCTTCTGAGCAATAACACCCTGGTTTATCAGTACTGCCCAATCGGAAACGTTGCGTATGAGCAGCTACAGCAGGAGCTCTTCTGCAACGATTACTACCTACGGCATCTGTGTGATACGCTGCAGTATCCGAACTGGCCTATTCGCGATGCCTTTTCCTTTTTGCGCGACCTTCTGGTGACCTGGCGCGATGAGCTCAATAAGGAGCCGTGCGGTCTCTCGCGGGAAGGGTGTCTGAAAACCTTGGAGCTGGCACTATCTGACGAGACGGGAGAGGCAGCGACACCGCAGAGGATTCGCAAGGCCTATTTCGAGCTCGCGACACGCTACCACCCTGACAAGAATCCAGAGGGCCGGCAGCAATTTCAAGCGATTCATGAAGCTTACACGTTTCTTATGAGTGATACCGTGCAGTCTGACGGGCCGGATCCGCAAAATATCTACCTCATTCTACAATCCCAGTGCATCCTCTTCAAGCAGTGCGCTGAAGACCTTAAAGCGTACAAATACGCTGGGTATGAGCTGCTGTTTAAGCTGCTTCGCAGTGAGCTGGCGGATCGCGAGATGCTGCGAAAGAGGGTACTCCTCGTCCTACCCGCAATAGAGCTTTGCCGTCTCACCGTTGAGAATGTTCCCCACAACTCGGATGAGCTGCAGGCGGAGGGTGGCATCCAGCTCCTCGGCGAGGTCACCTCCCGCTGCTTTGAATTCATCACCTCCAACTCCACGCCGGATGCGATTCACGTGAGGGTTGCCGTGCACTGCATGGGGACCTTCACGGCGGTGGCACAGTTTGGGGAATGCCAACGCAAGATCCGGGAGCTTTCGGAGATGCCTGAACTAACTGCCAAAGGCGTCGGGTACGGAAACGTTCTTGAGCTCTCGCGCGTGTGCATTCAGGCGTGTGAGGTGCTCTGCCTGGATCGCGAGCTGCAGGCGCGGCTGATCGCGGCGGGGGTGGTCTGGTACCTTCTGCGAGCGCTGCTTCAGTACGACCCGACGCTGGAGCGTGCGGGGGTGGAGCTGCAGGAGTCCCACCACATTCAGCTTTCGAGGAATTGCGTCGCGGTGCTCGCGATGAGGGCGCTCTGTGCCCTTTCGGGATGCGCACCGGATGCCAGCTATCGCGCTACACCACCCAACGACGCGGTCTGTCGTCTGCTGAAGCGACTGCTGACACCCTATCTCTTCCGAATAATGGCCACGGTGCCGAATCGTGAAGCCGAGGTCCTTTCTTGTCTAAACAGCCATTCCGAGAATCCGCACTTCTACTGGAATCACACCTGTCGTGATGAGCTGGGGGAGCTGCTGGAGGTGAACTCCGATCGCTGCCTCAGAGGGGAGATGATAGGGGATGAGGCGATGTCTTTGTTCTGCGATAGGGACTTTTCCTACACGCTCCACCGAAATGAAGTCCAGGTCGGGGGCGTCTTCTTACGCATCTACAAGGCTCAACCGGACTTCCGCATTGGGGACCCGGCCGCTTTCTTTTCAGCTCTTATTGAGGACCTGAAGGCTTGTCTATCGAACGCTGCCTCACCATCGCGTCTTGCGCTCACTATGACGTCGCTTCAGTGCCTCGTTCGCGGTCACTTTCTCGAGGTGGAAAAGGTCGCCGAGCAGCACGCCGCTGCGCTGGTCGAGCTCCTTGATACTTCGTCCCATACTGAGGTACTCATACCAGCCTTGAATCTTCTTGAGTACCTGATGAATTCGGAACACTTTGCAGAGTCGATTAGTAGAGTGCGTTTTTTGATTTCCAGACTGACAATTTTGCTCGGGAGTGCTGTCGAGGTTGAGGTTCACAAATACTCTCTGCAACTCTTCTTGCGGATGCTTGTACATCAGCCGATGGTTCAGGACGTCTTGGATCGCGGAATGCATCTGATTCTTTTACTTCATTACGCGACCGGTAGCACCAGAGAAATGAAAGAGCTGAGCTGTATGTGTCTTGCGAGAGTCCTTTGCGATAAGCTGGTTGGAGGTAAACTTTACCTGAGTTGCGCGCATTACCTCCCAGAAATTTTTTTAGATACCATCAAGGAAGGCAACCCCGCACAGGCATGCGTCATGCTAGATGTGCGAGAGCAGAGTCCGGAGCTGATTTGGAATGAGGATCAGCGGGAACAATTCGTGCAGCGAGTGTCGGCGTGTCGGGATGACATCGTGCGTGCGCTGACTCAGGATCCTCTGCTGAACTTGAGAACCCTACTGGAATTAGACGTTGTGGGGAGAGCGCCGCCGGTGGACGAGATTCAGGTGGGCGGAGTCTTTCTCTCAATGTATGTGCAGAACCCGATGTATCAACTTCGAAGGCCAAAGGAATTTCTCCTAGCACTTCTAGACCGCTATGTCGAGGTTTGCCAGCGGGCGCAGGACGTTTCCGAACTTTCGCCGGATGATGCGCGTCTACTTGAGCTGCTCACACAGTCTGGCGCGCTCCTCCTCAGCTCTTCTAATGATCTCAAGGACTACAGCTCGAGCCTAGGGTATATGCATCGATTGGTGCCGCTTTTGACCTCTCCTCATGAAGCTGTAGCGACGTCAGCCTTGCGCTGGCTGAACGAGATGTGGAGGTCGACGCGGTGTGTGGAGGCGACGATACCGTTGGACGCGATTGGCCCGCTGCTTAAGTTCATCGCGCAGCACCCCACCGCCGAGCCGCTGTTTCTCGATACCCTCGAGCGGTTCATCGCCGCCTCGACGCCGCGCGTCGGCGTTCTCGCGCTGGTGGCGCGGCATAAGTTGGTGCAGAGGCTGCTGCGGCAGCTCGAGGACGGCGCGGCGGCGGGGCAGGAACCGCGGGAGCCCCCGGCGACCACCCGCGCGCGTATCATCAATGTTATCAAGGCAATGGTGAGCCTCCGCGATCCAACCCACGGCGCGGATCTCGCGAGCGCGCTGCGGCGGAGCCCTGTCTGGCAGAAGTACAAGGATCAAAGCCAAGACCTTTTTTTGCTTTCCGCGCAGGTAGACACCAGGGGGGGGCATCTGACGGGTGGCCTTTCTGGGGCGGCGGCGTTGTTCTCCCCGCATCGAGCTCCAGGTGAAGCGCTTTTATTGACTCTTTCTGCACACGCGCAGACGGGCTACTCCACAGAGCCTCCGCCACTTCATGAAGACAAGTAGGGCGCCCGTGCGCGGGCAAAGTGCACACCGTAACATAGTTATTTCAGATAAAAATTCATCCTATGAATGCGTTTACTCGTCTGCTTTTTATATATTTACATATACATTCTTTTGTTGCCGGTTCACTTGATATTGCGTTATCAGCGCGTTTTTCCCTTTCCCTCGGGGGATGCACCATCGTGATCTATGTGTTTCTCTTTCTTGTATGGTTTCCTACTTTACCTCTCACCCTCCACCTTTTCACACCTTACGTCTTCCCAGTAAGAATTCTTTTCGCTTCACTTTACGCCTTCCCGCACACTCCGAACACGCAAAGCTCGGCCATCAACCACTGCCCTTACTATCCAGCAACCGAGCAGCCCCTCCACGCCCATCCCCACCCCCGCCCCCGAAGCCCGACCCCCCGTCCCTTCCTTTCCCCGCCCCCGTCTCTGCCCCGCGCGATGGTGAACCTTCCCGCCGTGGCACCGCACTACAGCGAGTCCCCCGCCGACTACGCCGGCCCGCCGCGCCCCCACGCCCAGCGCATCGACCCGACGAAGCTCAAGACGAAGCTGTGCCGCAACTACGCGCTCGGCCTGCCCTGCCCGTTCGAGCAGCGCTGCGCCTTCTCCCACGGTGACACCGCGACACGCTCGCCGACCACCGGGGAGACCGAGGCCTTCAGCCCGAACCGCGGACGCAGGGCCAGCTTCACCACCCTCGAGGAGGACGCCTGCGCGCCCGCGACGACCGCGATGCGGCGGGTCGAGTCGGACAGCGCCGAGCTCGACGCGGTCTCGAGCGACGCGAACTCGGACGCGGCCGGGGTGCGGCCGCCGCCGCCGCCCGCCTACGAGGTGGCCATCCAGGAGGACCTGGGGGGCATGGTGGATGAGCACTCCCTCCCCCCGGCCTACCCGACCCGGTACCGCTTCGACCCCTACAGCTACTCCAGCGTTCGGTACGAATAGAACCTCTGAAAGGGAGGACTGGACGAAAAGGAAAGAATTCGTGATAGGAGCATGTGAAGCTCAAGTTCTTTTTTTTTTTTTCATTTCGTTTTCTTTTAACTCAAGGAGGTTTTTGAGAAGATATCAGCACACAGACGCAAATTTACGTATATATTTCACATCGATGCATATGTATTTGTACGTATATCCAGTGGCATATCTTTCTCCCCCTGCCTTGTTTCTTTATTATAACTTTTATTTATTACCTTAATTGGGCTCTTTTACTGTATTTTATTAAGTTTGCAATCTTGGCGGTTTAATACAAATGCTTTACCCACATTTCTGCTTGTGTCTTTTCTTACTTTTGAAAGCTTGTTGTGTTTTTTCCCATACTTTTTTTTCCCTCCGAATGAGTGTTTGGTGTTCTGTTATTTCCTTTCTCCTTATTTTTATGCTATTTAATTTGTTCTAATGATTCGAAATTTTATTATTGTTATTGTTATTGTTGGGAAAACATTGCACAACGGTAGAATTGGGATCTATGAAATTGGAAGACGTCACAAGAATGAGAAGAAAAGGGTATAGGACGAGCAGAAGTTGTATATAAAGTGTATGGAACTATCTTTGAAGGCTCCTTAGAACATACTTTGATACATTTATATCTAAATACATACCCGTAAGGACTTTTTTTTTTTGAATATCAGGCTCTTGATTGATTGATTTTCTTCATTTCAACATCAGTTTTTATCTGTGCTTCGTATGGTACAATTTCCTTTGGATGGATTCCCTTTTTTTGTTAATAGAGAACTTCATAATGATTGAACTTTCGCGTGTATGCTATAGAACCGTGCGTACATACATACCTATTTATAGTGTTGGTACATGAATAAGTTTTAGGTATCATTGTAAGCTACAACCTTTGTGATTTCAGGAAAGGGGGAAACAATTTCTTACAGCGGTAATTATCCTTTGAGTAGTTTAAAGTAAAATAATTCGACCTGTTTGTTTTGATTTTTAAAAAACTGCAAAACTGCTTCTGGCATTTTCTTATATCTTACCATCTCGTCCAAGTTGTAAAAAGGTCTCTTCCGCCATCATATTTGCCAGTATTGTAAGGCACAGAAAGAATGACAAAAAGGGTTGAGAGCGGTTGTTTTCTGTTCTGAATAGAAGAGGAATAACATATATTATATATGCAGTGCGTCTAATTTATTGAGAAATGGGTAATTGGGTCAATTAGGTGAGGCAAAAAATACTGAAATAGAATTGAAAATACTTTATTTACTCTTTTGTTTATATATATTTAGAGGAAAGATTTTTTTAAATTATTGTTGTTAACAAAGACTAAGTTGGATTATATTATATCTTAAGAAAGTGACATGCTTTTCAAAAAAGGGTAGTGGGCTTTAATCACCGTTCAAATTTTCCATGAATACAAATGAAGGCAGGGAAGGAAGAGAAAAGACTCAAACCTTACTGCTGACAATTGGAGATGAGCGCGGGGTTCTTTTCGGTTCATTTTTTAACAATTACTACATAACTGGCATTTTTTTTTCCCAATACAGTTCCCACTCTTACTATTATTATCACCAGTTAAAAAAGCAGATTGAGTATTTTACACTAATTATTTTGTGTAGCATGTTTTTCCTTTGATATTATTATTTTCTTATTATTAGTTTATGAGATTGTTTAACTACGCCCCACTTTCTTCTTAAATACATATACATGTATATATATATTTAATAAATTGTTTTCAATCTCTCACGATCACACAATGTGTTAGTTGATGGGTGATATAAATTCCATTGGGAATTTAGTTGAGCACCCATCTTTTAGGGTAAGTTAAAGAATGTTCAAGCGACATCTTCTACCCTCCTTCCGCCTTTCCTTGACCTATGATTAGTGAACTAAGGTATTATAAAATGCTCGCTTGATCCATTAGAGTAGTTGTGTTTTATGATATAGTGCACTTAGCTACGGCAGGCTAATTTTTCACAAAAGAGACGCACCAAGACTAAACAGTAATATCATTCCTCTCTTAGAGTAGTCGAGTCTGAATGATGAAAAGGAGTATTTCAAGACCATACAGCTACCATCCTTCGCGTTATGTATGACGCAATTAAGAGTTTTTTAGCGGGGTAAGATAGCTCAGTGCAACACTTTCCGGAATCAAGAGCGCCAAATACAATAAAAGCGTTAGGGTGGGGAGGAAGAACTACGTACCACCACACAGTTCTTCACATATTGTTTTTCTACCTCTAATAAAGGTGGAGAGGTAATAAAATGCGCTTAATGTGGCAGTATAAAAGTGTCTCTTCCTAATGGAAAACCCTTTCCCATTTTTCCCTTATAATTTGTCAAGTTCATGAAAAAAAAATTCTACAATTTTCCTACTCATTTTCGCTTCCACTGCTGAATTTTATTTTAAAAATCTCATGATGACCTGCATTCGTTGGTTCAGTTTCATTGAAATTTGAAGTTCCAAACAAATTCCAATCTCGCAACCCTTTCCCTTACAATTTACTCCAAAATACATTTTCCCATTTTATTTGAAAAGGGTTTCATCAAAAGCTTTTAAATCTGAAGAGCCCGTTTGTTCCTTTTATTTGCAATTATATTCTTCGCTAATTAAGTTTGTAAGTATAGGGAAACACCTTGATTAAATTTGAATAATATACTACTGAACAAAACAGAAGAGAAAAACACTGAGCCTCATGACCAGTCTTCAAAATCTATTCGTAGCAAAGTTGCCGCGCACCGTTACCGATACAGAGCTCGAAAAGATATTTGAGTCGTACAACCCCAAAAGCGCCAAGGTGATGCTCGACGCAGCCACCGGCAAAAGCAAGGGCTTCGGATTCGTCCTTTTCGATTCCGAAGAGGAGGGCGAGCTGGCCTTCAAGGAACTCAACAAAACTCACGTCACCATTCTCGGTCAGAACTTCAACCTGTGCATATTCCCCTCCAAGCATGACGGCAAGGTCGCGAAGGAGGTCAGCAACGCCCTTTACATCCGAAACATTCCGATGCGGCTCTCGTATATGGAGGTTGAGGCCTTCCTGAACAGCTTTGGCAAGCTGACGTACTTCGCCATGCGCGAGGACCACTACGGCAGCCCGGTGTGGGTCGTCTACGCGGAGTACGAGACCGTCGAGGATGCCAAAAACGCCCTCAACAAGCTCCACGGCAACAGCACGTACTTCCTCGGCTCTGCCGCCCTGCTGGCGAAGTTTGAGGACAGCGAGGGGGTCAAGCGCGAGCGACGTCACCGCCGCCGGGAGGGCGTCGGGGCGCCCCCGAGCCACCCAAGCAGTGGGGTGATCTTCCCCCCCCGGCGGGGCGGCGCCGGGGATCCGCGCGGCGGGGCCCCGCTGGGCCCCTCCTCTGGCCCGGGCTCCGGCCTCTTCCTCGGCTTTCCTCTCCCCCCGTCGGTCGAGAACAGTTCCTCCTCCCCCTCGCTCTACCTTAGCAACCATGAGGTCGCGGGGGCGGACGCGATGGCGCCGCCGCCCTACTCGGGCCAGCCGAGCGGCCACACCCCGCCCGCGCCCTCCCTGGGCCTGCCGGACTACCAGCCTCTGCAGGGCCTCGTCGTGCCGCCGCCGCCGCCTGGCTTCTGCTGCGTCCTCCTCGAGAACGGGCAGCAGGTCTACCTCCCGTCCTCCGCCCTCGGCCAGGGCGCCGCGCCGCTCAACTTTGTCCAACTCCAGCGGCTCGCGCCCGGCGGGGCCGACAGCGGCCTCTCCCTTATGGGCTACAACGCCCCCGCGGCCACGGTCGTCCTCGCGGGCGCGCAGGAGCCCCTCGTGCTGGGATCTGAGACGCTCAGCCTTGCCTCGCCGCCCACCACCGGCCTCACGGCCTTCTCCCCGACCTACGGCGACAGCGCCCCCCTCCTTCACACGCCCTTCCTCGTGTCCTCGATCAACAACTCCCCACCGCCGGTCGGGTGTGGGCGCCAGATGGCTCCTTACATCACGATATAAGGCAAGGGAGGGAGCTCCGGCGAAAGCGCTGGGGTTGGAGTGTGTGTGAATCGGCCTTGTGACCTGCCGCCCTCTGGTGTGACACAGGGTGGGGGGGGAGGGGCGGGTGGTATTTCTGCGTCTCGGCACCAGGGGGATGGAAGGGAGGCGTAATAAGCGGAGACGCTAAAGGATCTGCAAGGTTGGGACTGCAGGAAGTGTTGTATCTTTTTTATTATGGCTGATAACTGTAAGTAATATTCTTTAGAAAATTTATCCTTTGCATGCCATCAAGTCAATTCAAACCAAATATTTATGTTCTATGCTATACATTTAAATTATTCGGTATTCAAGTTTTCCGATGGTGCTTCTTAGTTAATGTTTTGTTTCTGATTAAAAAAAGAGCTTTAAGTAGAGGGAAAAAATGCACCAACTAGTCACACATTAATGATAATATCGATAATCAGAAAGGCTATTTAACTCTCTCTTTTTGAGGGTTTTCATTTTTTCCCATTCTTAAAACCAGGAATCATTTTAAATCAGAAATAGTGATTTTGTTTAGCTCTTTTAATACTTAATAGCGTGCTAATCTATCTGAACATGTGTCCATTTTACTAATACAAGATGGCATCTTTTGTTTTTATTTAACCTTTTAGTATCTTGTCGTGGGAAATGGGCCTTGTCTATTGTTATCACTAATTATTGCTCTAGCATGAGTACATACTAAAATTTGCATTTTTGTAGTATTTCTTTGTTGTTGTTCATTTTTTTGCAGTTTTTCTTACATGTTTTGGGGGGTATCATTTTTCCCCTCCGTGTTTGTCTATATTGAATATCTCAGAATTAATACAGTCGCGACTACCAAGTACGTCTAAATAAACATGGAAAGGGGCAATTATTTTTTACCTATGTCATACAGGCGAGTACTCGAAGAATCAACGGCTAGGGAAATCCAGAGCTGTTTGGTTCCATATCTGTGTAGTTTTCAGAAAAAGATACCTTTTTCTATTTTTTTTTTTTTGCCGGCGCGTTCTGTCATTTCTCAGCTTGATGATGAAGCTCTTCACGGTATGTCTTTTGAGAGAATCTGTAGTTTTGGTTTCAATCTTTTAAAAATGCAACTTTTATGGGCTGTTATAGTTGATGGATGTATTTCTTAGGGTATTTTCTCCTTTTTTAGTTAATACTTTCTTCGTACGTAGAGCGGGGGTTGCGACTTTGCGAGCTAATAAGAGCATATTCAATGAATTCAAAACGAGGAATCTCTCCTGATTAATTTTCCTCAACCTGTCTAGCTCATCTAAATCAAGCAGCTGAGTCAATTTACTAAATGGGATTATCTATGTGCATTCGACCTTGAGGGAGTTAATACACATTTGTTGTGTACTTCAAATTTCAATGAATATTTTGCACTTTTTCTCCTTGGGGGGTGGCTTTTGTCTATGTGCAGCATTCATTGAAGTCCATCTTAAAGGTTGCAATTAGTTATTCGTTTAAATTAATATATATATATATATATATATATATATACATATAAGTATACATGTTATTCGATTATACTGTTATTTGCTTATTTTTTTCTTCTTTGAGTCTCTTTATGGATTCAAGACCCATATTTGCACCATTATTTGATACCCTGAATTATCTTTGTATTCTTAATAAAGTGCTGAATTAATTTGGTACTGCCATTTTATCAACTTGAAATGATAAAAAGTGTTTTATTGAATTATATGCATTCACAAATACGTACAGCAGTTTAGATATTAAACGTAGAATTTATGGCTCATTAAAAGAAACCTATCCATAAAAAAAGGAGGTGTCACTACTAATTTCCAAAAGAAAAAAGGTAGAAATAAAGTGCTATTCGTTTTAAAAAATACCCTCTTTTAATGCTACAGCTTTGTGAACATTTCTTCTAGACTACCTCTTCAGGAGGTATACCATTTTGGCGCATCTGTTGCTGTACATGAAGTCTAACAATAGACAATCCTTTTGGAACAAAAGAAGCAATTTTAATTTTTGCGTGTGCTATACATTACATGGTCCATAAATGCGGTGGAAAATTATTACCTCATCTTTTTATTTTATTCTATATTTTTTGCCTTCCTCATTCTGTTTTGACGTTTAGCTTCAACTTAGTTTTATGTGGCCGTACTTTTAAAGTACACAGAGTGCCGCTATCAGGACCGTGCTTCGCTCTTTGGCTTATCAGAACATAAATTGATTTTTTTTAAAGGGTGCAAAATGAGTATTGATAGAGGTAAAACTGGTGCTAGTAATATAAAGAGTTGTGTGCACTTTTTTGATTGCAAAAAAAAAAAAGGAAAAGAGAGTTTTATACTCTTCCTAGATGTTTATAAGATTACTGCAGAAAAATATGGTCCGAAAGAGACAATAGCGATATTACCTGTTACATTTTTTTTCTTTCAGGCATATGTGTGTTCGAAGTTTAACTAAAGTGTAACCAAGACATCTTATACTAAGCATGTTAACCTATTTTCCAAAAGCTGAATTTATAAATCTAAACCTAAGTAACTATATTCGATGTGTAACAAATGTACGAACACATCAGGAAATGGGGAGAATAATTTTTTAAATAAAGCCGATCCCAAAAGTGTTGTGTGCTATATTATTTAGTGAAAATTTTCTTTACATACCCACTGATAGGTATAGCAACCTATGAGCATAATTGCTTTTTCTTTTTTTCAGCCCTCATGCTTTCCCGATTAGATATTTAAACAACACTAACTCAATTTACCCCGTCACAAAATTTTCTTATTTTAGAGAGGTGTAGCTTTGTGTGTGTGGGTGGATGGGTCAAGTTATTTATGCATGGAATTTGACTAAAATGAAATTTATTTTCACCCAATAAATTTTCACTTTTTAGAAAGATTTTTACATTTCATCAAAATAAAAGTAAGCCTTTCCTTTTTTTTTCTTTATTTGCATAGTGCATGAGGAAAACACTAGTTCGGAAAGTATAACCCTTGCTAATATTTTCACTCAAAAAAAACTATTGTCTAATTTCCTCCACCAAAAAAAGTTAAGCTGTAAAAATATACCCTTCTTGATCTTTCAAAGCGATCATTAATATAAAAATGACCAGTCTTCAAAATCTATTCGTAGCAAAGTTGCCGCGCACCGTTACCGATACAGAGCTCGAAAAGATATTTGAGTCGTACAACCCCAAAAGCGCCAAGGTGATGCTCGACGCAGCCACCGGCAAAAGCAAGGGCTTCGGATTCGTCCTTTTCGATTCCGAAGAGGAGGGCGAGCTGGCCTTCAAGGAACTCAACAAAACTCACGTCACCATTCTCGGTCAGAACTTCAACCTGTGCATATTCCCCTCCAAGCATGACGGCAAGGTCGCGAAGGAGGTCAGCAACGCCCTTTACATCCGAAACATTCCGATGCGGCTCTCGTATATGGAGGTTGAGGCCTTCCTGAACAGCTTTGGCAAGCTGACGTACTTCGCCATGCGCGAGGACCACTACGGCAGCCCGGTGTGGGTCGTCTACGCGGAGTACGAGACCGTCGAGGATGCCAAAAACGCCCTCAACAAGCTCCACGGCAACAGCACGTACTTCCTCGGCTCTGCCGCCCTGCTGGCGAAGTATGCGGATACAGAGGAAACCAAGCGCGAGCGCCGTCGGCGTCGCCGGGAGCAGCACCAAATGGGGATGCAAGGAAGCGTCACTAATAGCTACTCCCCGTTGACCGGGTCCCATTTGGGGTCGAACCTATCCCACAGCATCAGCCAGATCTTCTCTACAGCGGCCGAGGAGGACCCGATGATGATGGTCGACCGCGTCGACGTCCCCTTCATTCAGCGCTACTCGTCCTTCGGGGCGCCTTGCCACGGCCGGGTCCTGATGCTGCCGCCGCCGCCGCCGCCGCCGCCGCCGCCGCAGTACTCCGCCCCGAAGCCCAAGCCCCCCGCCCTCGCCCCGCAGCCCAAGCCCTCCGCCCTCGCCCCGCAGCTCGCCATGGACGTCCACACGCAGTCCCCAATCCCGCCCCTGGCGTCGACCTTCCTCAACGTGACCTTTCCCACGACGGCCTCCGTCAACAGCGGGCACTCGACGCGGATGTCCGCGGTCGAGCAGTGCTCTGCGGACCGCCCGACCTCGGTGACCCCGCTCAGCTTCAGCCTCGGGCCTGACGCGGCGCTCGAGGGGAGCAGGCACTTCCCGCCGCAGATGTCCCTCCTCGGCGCGGAGTCGGGCGGCGCGAATACCGGCTTCTCGATCGACACCCCGGCGCCGCAGAGCGGGACGCTGAGCGCGAGGGGGAGCACGCACTACCGGCACAACCCCTACGCCCTCCTCACGCCCATCTCCTCCCCGATAGGCACACCGAGCCCGGGCACGCCGAGCCCAGGCACGCCGAGCCCAGGCACGCCGAGCCCGAGCACCCCGCGCGGGGTGCTGCCGATCCTCGCCGGCGGCGTCCTCGCGCACTTCGGCGGCAGCGGCGGCGGCGGCTCCAGCGCGGCGAACGCGAACGTCTTCTCCGCGAGCACCTCGAACAACACCAGCGGGTTCTTGTGTTCGGCGCATGGCGGCGCACAGAACGGTGGCTACACCGGGTTCACCCACGCCCACTTCGCGCGAACCAGCTCCCACGGGGTCCTCGCCACCTCGAACATGAGCATCAACAGCCGAAAATAGACTTCCCGCACCTCTGCGCCATACTGGGCTTCTTCCTGGGGTTCTAGAGGCAGGGGAGTTGTAACAGTTCGGTTGGATTTCATAGCTGACGTCAACTGCGCGGTGGGCTCAGTGTTGGACTACGAAATTAAGCGAATAGCACAGAGAGCTTTTTTTGTGCGTGTGTGAAAGTGTGTGTGTGTGTGTGTGTGAAGAGGTGAATGGTAAGGGGAGAGGTGGAGGGCGTACAAAAACTTGCTGTCCTGTAATAAGCATGTGGAAGCAAAAGGACGAAAATCATAACGTTGGTTTACGTGAATTTTGGTTTTGCTTAGCGGTATAAATTCTACATTTAGCGCCTAATCTATATTTCTGATATCTTATCCTAGTTAATTGGACTGGGGGTTATGAACTATACATAACATCTGTAATATTCGTCTTGTTAACGAATCTGTCTGTTTTTTTTTTGACTTTTATACAATAAGGAAAGGGAAAGAGGAGGGGGTAGGGGTCGGAAGCACTGATAGATTCAGAAAAAAAGTGCGGTATAAACCCTAATTTGCATGGTGAAATGGCTTGGGACTTCCTGTTAAATATCCCGAATATAAATCTTAATTACGTTTAAGTACGGTAATACGTATTTAGAGTTAGCTCTGAGAACGTATGCAACACCAGAATATTTTTGTTATTCGGTGAAAATAGGAATCGCGATTTAGGTGTTATTTAGACTAGATATCAACACTGGAAATGGGAGTAATCCTGCATGTTCTTGAAAATGAGATAAACGACTTCGTTTGTAGTATCTAATGTTTTAGCCACTACGTCTTCGAATAGGTATTGTAAAAAACATAGAATCTTGGTTACTTTCCCAAATTCTACTATACACGTTTCTCTCTCCTATTCTGTGAAATAACTTAGCCCCGATACGCTTTTGCGGTTATAATGATAGTAACATAGGTTGCCGACACCAAAGGAGAGGAGGGTTTTGTTTAAGCTTTTTTTGACGTTTTTTAATTGGGAGGATAACCTAATATGTTAATTGAAAGGCAACAGGGAATGCGATCGGACGTGTATAAATATAGATATAAATAAATGATAAATATTGATATGTATTGGTGCATATTTATATTTATGAAATGTTATGGAAGGTATTTTCTGAATTGAACTCATATGGCTCCTTAGGAAATACATACCTCTTTGTTTGGGTACATTTATGTATAAGTTCCTTATTTTTACATGGGTCTTTAGGATCGTCTGGTCGTTGATAAAAGGAGATGTCATTATTTCCTTTTGATTTTGTTGTCTTGAATAGTCTTTACATTTTCTTTTTTGGCCACTTTTGTTCTATTATTGTTTTTTTTTACCTTTTTATTAAATAGCGGAGTCAAAAGAGCTACTCAATAAAGCTTGATACTTTATTTGGAGCACCCTTTTTTAGTTGCACCGCTAAAACAAGATATCTTTTATGTGAAGATTATTTTGAAATAAAATGTTGTAACTAAAGAAAGCATTTAATTTATAATCTAAGGGAAAGTTTTTATGCTGCCCTATAAGCATCTGCTTACGTATGTTTAATTGAATACTTTGTAATTAGCGATTGTTTAAATGAAAAACCAATGCTCTTCCTTTCCTTCTTATAAAGGAATCTTGATGCTGTCGTTTTTTAATTTTTGGAGCGTAGATTCTTCTTTGGCTTTCACCTACTCCAATCATTCATTTATTCCTCGTCCTTTCATATTTATTCAATAGACATGCATATTATATAAAATGAAAGAATCATGGCAGTTTCATATTTGATGAGACTATGTATCTTTATCAATGTTCTTTTTTTTGCTTTTTTACACATTTCAATATTGATCTCTGTTACATAACTAAACTAAGGATGGTATTATTATTTTTCCTCCACGTTTTTTACTCCTTCACATTCTTTCTCGAAAGCATTTTCGAACGGTGTCTGTAATCAAACTTTGGTGGGAAATACTAATAATAGACGTCTTAATAACCTGGTTCTGTTCCCCACCAGGGCGTTTGCTCTTCTCGGACTGCTTGATTGGCTGTTCCCAATAGGCAAAAAAAAAACGTGTTTATTAGCTTCTTTTTATCCGAACCAAGCTCTATTTATTTACTTTTTTTTTAATGGCGGAAGCATAACCTCTGATTAGCACTACTTTTGTTTCATATTCTTTTCTATAACATGCATTCATAGGGTGGTCTCCTCAGAAGTTAAAGGAATAAAATAACTAAAAAAGCATCTTGGAAAGAGAGATGCCCCAGGGCGAGTCCCAAGATATCCTTTGCGAAACGTCTGTTCAGTGCTTTGCTGTCACTTCCGATTACATCGTCTGGGTGGATCGTGGCACCCATCGCCTGCTTGTATGGACTCGCAGCAGCGCGCAGGATATCCAACTACTCACGGAGCTCGAACCCTGGTTCAAACCATCCTGTATGGTGGCCTCCGAGGATGGTTGTCTGGTGTGCTATAGTGATAATGGCTACGTAAACTTTTACACTATTGACGTGCTGCGAACTTTACCAGAAGCAGATTCACAAGACAAGGGTTTGGGACCGGTGGATAACGGCCACGAGTTTTTTGATGAGCCGCTTTCGTCATCCTATCACAACAGCGGGATAAACCGCGAAAAATGCAGCATTCTACAGCGATGGTCTTTGCGTCTGTCTGCATCCGAAATCCTAACCCATGCAGACATTTCCCCGGACGGCTTGCTCACGGCGCTCTCCACCTCAAGTCACCTTTTGCTTGTTTTACGATCATCTGGGGACGATGTCGGGGGCCCTTTACCCTGTCTAGGGGCTGACAGGCTCGTCTCGATGGAGGGTGAGGTGCACAATTGTTCGTTTTTATCATCTCATGTGTTGTTTAATCAAGAAAATAGACGCGTCTCCGGACAAGGGGGGTGCACGCGGACCTGCTTCCTATCTTCGGACCGACTATGCATTCTATTCCCGGATAATCAACTCATTGCGGTGCGAATTCATTTAGACAATGAACTGCAGCTCACAACCAGTTTTCAGCAAGATGGTCACATTATCTCGCACAAACACACTGTTATTGCTATGGCTTCAAGCCGCGTGCAGGAGTGTTTGCTCGTGCTGGGGCTTTCCAACGGGTCCGTCCACATCTTGGATGCGGAACGCCTGGAGGTGTTCAAGGTATTGGACACTCAGGCAATGCTCACGGGTTACTTCTGTAAATCGCTTTCGCACGTGTACTCTAGTAAACACATGAGAACCCAATCAAGACGTTCAGAGCCGCCCTCTTGCTCTCCTATTGCCGCCGTTGGGGCGGGACAACAAGCGCGTGAGCACGCCGCAGCCCTGGCGCAAATCTACGCCTCCGCCATTTTGGATATCACGGTGGGTAGTTGGATAATGATTGCAACGCCGCGCAGCGTGCTGTACCTTGACAAGCACACACTTTTGCTCGACGAGGAGGGGGTGCAGTCAGTGGATGGAGCTGATCTGCGCGAGCCATTAAATCTAAGGCTTGACGATTTTGGTATCGAGAATAGTGAGGGGGTTGAAATTCGTTGTGCGCCAGACGGCAGCTGGGGCGCCTGGTTTATGGAGAGCCTAACTCTACGATATTTTTGTATTGGCGGGTTATATTTTCAGCCTTCCCTGCCGCGGTGGGCCCACGCGCAGGGGGTTCAAGGAAGAGAGGCGGACGTGGTGCACGCCCAGGCGCCGCTGCCGCGCACCTGGCTGAGGAGCCCTCTGGAAGGGTTTGGCGCGCCAGCCCCCCCAACCAAGACGGTGAAGAGCAGCAACTACACGGAGGCGCCGTGGTCTGTTCAGCAGGAACGCAAACGGAGGCTCAAAGAGAAGGCCAAATCTGGCGTTGGGCGCTTTCCCCCGGCCGAGCTGAGGCTCCTCACGTACCGCCCGCGCTCGCCGTATGAGGCGCACCCCTTTGTCGCCGCGAACAACGCCAATCGTGTGCTCGCCACACGCGCCCAGGTGCATCAGGCGGCAGTGCGGTCGAACTGCTTTACCGCAAATGGGGGTGCGTTGGTTACCACGAGCGGGGATCGGTCGGCGTACTACCTCAAGCTTCCACTGAGCCGGCACCAGGGCGATGGGACCTTCCTGCGCGCGCACACCGCAGCTGTCCTTTCCTCAAGCGTCAACATGTCTCTGAAAACGCCCCTGGTTGCAACTGGCGGCGCAGATGGCGTCATTCACATCTGGAAACCCACCGCGTGCGAGGCCCCTTTGCTTTCTTACTCATTTCCCAAGGAAAGCGAGGGCGTCGGCAGTTGTGCTGGCGAAATCCGCGTGGTCCGTTTTTATTATATGGACAAGTTCCTGTGTTATGTAAGCCAAAACCGGATGATGTTGTCACAGCACGTGATTGGTCGGGATGCGGCGGTAAAATCTCCATGGCCGATCTCGGCGTTAAGTAAGGCCCGCCCCGGTGGTGCGCGGGGTTGCGGCGTCGACAACGGCGCCCAGGGGTCTCCTCCGCGTATCCTTGATCCTATTTTCACATACACCATGAACGAGGCTCAAGGCATTACAGCTATGGATTGCATCAACCATTTCGTCAGTACGCTAGTGGTGTTGGCGGGTTCGAATAAACAGATTTGCGTCCTCGACCTCGCTGTAGAGGCTCCGCTGCGTGTTATGGATGGCGCCCACAGCAGGCAGATTCATCACGTTTCTATGTGCACAGGAAGCCGTTTCGCCGGCGACGCCTGCTCTCTGAGCGCACAGCATCTTTTCGCGACGTCGGGTCTGGATGGCGCCGTGTACGTATGGGATCTGCGCCAGTCGCGGCCTGTGCGGCAATTCGCACTGCACAAAAACCAGGCGCTTCCGACTCTAGGTCTGGCGTTCTCACCGGATGGGAGTATGTTGGGAGTCGGTAGCGAAAACGATGCGGTGTACGTATACGACCTTGGGATGGGTGGCGGGGCCGCTCCCTTGGATAGGCTGTCCTGCCAAAATGTTCCCACGGCAATCGCGTGGCACCCTGTTGAACCTTTAATGGCGGTCGGCTTGGCTAATGGACAGAACATGTTTTTTGTTCAGCGCTAAATCCGTCTTATCTTGCAAGGGTGGACTGTGGCACTGCAATGCTTACATGAAGCATCCAAAAAAATTCACTGGTAATAAGCACGAACAGCTCTTCTCCCCCCCCCCCCCCATCACATCACTGTATATTACGGGCAGATTTATTCAGAGAGGTAAAGCAAATATAATTTTTGGAAAATGAAAAACTAGTATTTTGATCGGTTAAGTTGTTATTTCAACACATATCTTCCCTTTTTCCCCTGTTAACACCGCCCAGAAAGGGCGGCGTTTAAAAATAAATTCATTGAGATTTGTAGTGTTTGGGTTCCCCGTGTAGTACTAAAATAAGCACCACTGCTAACGTATTTTCACGTAGTGTGCACCTTTCTCCATTCTTTTCCCTTCGTTATTTATTTTTCCTTGCCTATAGTGGGGTAAGTAGAGGGGAACGGTCCCCCCGCTGTTTTACTTCACGGTTTCTATTGCCTTTAATCCCGTTCTCTCCCCCGACAATGATTTTTATTATCGTAATTTTAAACGGCTTATTACTATTGGTTCAATTTCAAAATTGTTATTCAATGTCTGATTTATTTCGTTTTGTTTCCTGTTTTTTTTTTCTCTTTTCTTGCTCCTGCTACCAATCTGACACATTGTCTAAACCCACTGGGAGAAGTATTAAATTAATTCCTTCGAGAGGGCAATGAAATTTACTGTTCGCTCATCGCTTGCTTTTTCCCAAGCACGCACAGCAGCAGCACCTCATTCGCTCTCACTTCGCCAGCTGATTCGAGGCTTTCCTGCACCATCGCATTATCGAACGCACCCTTTCATCGTATGCCCCGTACCGACATTTTGTGGTAGTATCGTACCGTCCCAGTCGCGGGGAATTCACTCCAATGCGGGTTTCATGGACGATGACTTTGTGGATATTGATATGCCAACTGAGCTGGACAGCACACAAGTTGGGCCAGACAACAATGGTCCCCCCACCAATACGAACTCGGCTGCGGCCATCATGACGCCAAAGATTTGCGTGTCTGACGTAGATAAGCCAGTTCTTGGTGCTGTATACAAGCCACTGGAGAAACCTGGAACTGAGTACTCGCGATTCCGCATTCCATTGGAAACCCCTCGGAAGGGGAGGACCGTTCCGCGGTACAACAGCCGTTCGCTCCAGCAGTCCAACAAAGTGTCCCACGCGGGCAAGGAGGAAATGGGTGGTGGGGTACACGCCAAGTCGTCGCAGACCGGCGGCGTAAGGGATGAAAAAGAGTCTGTACCGCAAGATTCGAAACCACTACTCACGGCAAAGGATTTGCTCGATCCGACGACGCTGGAGGGGGACGACGTCACCGCTCATCTGTCACACGACCGCATGCCAGAGCCCTCTTCCTTGCCGTACGATGATGAGGCTTTTGCGGAAATGCTGCTCCAAATGGAAGTGGATGGCGCTATTGACGAGGTGTGGCAAGACGCCAAAAAAGCTCACGTGGAGGATGTCAAGGAGCTTCGCGAGGTGCTTCTGTCGCTCAAAGTGCGCGACATCTGCTGCATCGATGTCTCGGACAAAACCGCGAGCTTTGACTACATCATATGTGGGACCTGTGAAGGCCCTCGACATATCCACATCGCCGCTTGGGCGGCGCAGGAGGCGGATTCACTGCATCGTGTATCGAAGGTTAGCAGAAAAAAAAAGGATGAGTTGTGGGAGGTGGTACCCATCGGGCGCATCTTGCTCAGCCTCATGGTCGAGAGCCTGCGCGAGGAGCTGTCGCTGGAGCGTAAATGGGCGGTTACCCGCACCATGGACCCGCTTTCGGCCGCGAATGCCCCTGTTAGCGAGGGCCGCCATGTTAATGCCCATGGTCTTTGGACGCTGACGTTGAATCTGCAGGACCTGGAAGACTTTGAAGTAGACTACTGCAAAGATGTGCTCTTGGGTCAAGCGTAGCGGTACGATCTCTCTCTCTGTCTCTCTCTTTCTATATATATATATATATATATATATATATACCTGTAGAAATGGACTAAAGTATCATCCATTAGCGTTTCCAGTAGAAGCACCTATATTGTGAGCGATGCTCACCGTCAACACTATAAGTCGTACATCCCTGAAAAGTTGGATTCAATTGAGAAACATGTCATTAAAGATTCTGAGCTTAAGTGTAATATAAATCTTTGCTTTTAGGGATAGAAAAAAAATGGGGGTTCGGTTTGCACGTTTTCCTGTTTTTGTCTCTCTGGTAGGCGGGGAGGCCGCGTAGGAGCATGCTCCAGTTGTATCCAATCAGACAATATCCTCTTTCAATCAGTATCAGGGTTACAGAATTTGTGTTTAATTGTAGATTTTTCACAAATATATAATATATTGTATAGTGGCGCATAGATTATATATTTCAATGTAGTTTCCCATTGCATTTGACAAACAAATATAAGATCAAATAAGCATATCTCACTGCATATAAAATTAGTTTCCCATTAAAGCATGTAGCACATCATTTAAATCTTTTTCCCCACTTTTATATCACTGAAAAGCATATTGTGCCGTCGCACGTTTACATAAATTGCGTTACGCCGTTCTCCTATGACATTCACGTCCTCCCATAAATTTCGAAAATACCCCCCCCCAGGTTGCGCCTTGCCATGTACCTGAAGGTAGAGAGTGCATGTTGCTTATGGGAGAAAATATGCAAGTATTTTATTCAAGGTTTTAACATAATGCGTCTCTCATAGTCACTTCCTTTTGGACAAATAGATATAATTCTAAATCTAAAATTGATCTACTGGGTGTTATTTCATTTTTTAAAAACCTGAAAGCAAAAAAAAAGAAGATTTCACATTTTCCTTCAGAAAGCATTGTTATGGGTTGTAATTACATAATTTTTTTAATGATTTCCGTCAACTCCTCTGCCCCGAGAATAGTCGGAACAGGGTACAGCGGGTTAGCTTCGCTAAGAGCACGCGATACCATCAGTGGGATGTCATCCTTGTTGATCGTGTAATTTTTTTCTTTCCCTGGTATTGTTTCCGGTATATCCAGTACCGCATTCAGGTCTCTGATTGCTTGAATAAACTTGTGAGCGCGCTCGGCGTCATTGCCCTCGGTAATACCGATAGCCCCCGCCAACTGGGCTAGACGGCGGTGTGCAGAAGGACCGTACGCCTCAAGAACATGTGGAAGAAGGACAGCGTTGGCGTAGCCATGAGGCACGTTGTACAAACCGCCAAGTGTGTGTGCAATCGCGTGAACGTAGCCCACGTACGCACGAGTGAAGGCGAGCCCTGCGGTGTACGCCGCATCCATCATGGCCGTGCGGGCCTCAAGGTCGCTGCCATCTTTGTACGCCTTGGCAAGGCTCTTGAAGACAAGCTGCACTGCCGTGAAGGCGTCTTGTTCCGTTTGCTTGACCTGCAGGATGTTTATGTAAGACTCAACGGCGTGGGTCAATGCGTCCATACCAGTTGTGGCGGTCACAAACTTGGGCAGCATGAGAGTGAGACACGGATCAAGCACCGCATAGTGTGGAAACAAGGAGGGGTCCTCGACGGGGTACTTGTTTTTCCCCTTGGCGTCAACCACAACGGCGCCCAGTGTGCACTCCGTCCCTGTGCCGGCTGTTGTAGGAACCACAAAAAGGGGTGGCAATCTGCGTAGCACCTTGAAGATCCCGGCCATCTGCTTAACTGTCATGTTTGGCCGCACGACACGTGCCCCGACCAACTTTGCGCAGTCAATGGGACTGCCACCGCCGAAACCGACGATGTGATCGCATTTGTTATCCAAATACATCTTCAGTGCCTCCTCGACCTGCTCCTCGATCGGGTTGGGGGTCACGCCTTGGTAGATCGCAGTCTCCAGCCCCTTCTCCTTCATTCCCTTGATGAAGGAATCGAGGAGGCCGAGGCGCATGAGGACGCCGTCGGTCACAACCAGACTCCGTCGCAGACCCTTGCTTTGAATGAGTGCTGGGAGATCTTTTATGGCACCAGGACCTTTCAGAAGCTCGGGGCGCCTCCAGGGGATAAAAAAGGCAGACGCATACATAATGTATTGGAAGGCACGGCATGCCGCCCACCAGAACAGGGATACGGGCATATTTTTAAGCGGTTAGTGATAAATGGGGTGAAAAACTCTCGCTGGGTTTTTGTGTATCGTTAAAATTGTTTTACGTACAGAATGGAAAAATGTTGATCAAAAAAAAAAAAAGTGAAGGGAATAAAAAGTGGGAATAATCGTTAGAATCCAGGAAGACAAACAACCCCAAGGACTCACGAGAAAAAAAAAATGAAATAGAGAAATAAAAGAATTCTCATAAAAATTTAAATTTCTGTCATGTTAAAAATCCAAAATCTCATCCAAAGGGCTCGGTCGACGAGGCGGTGGCACGTTTTCCCGCTGCATGTAGGACGAATGTGCGCCGTCTTCAGCATCGTCGCGCGTTACCAGAGGAATTTCATCCCAAATGGATTCGGCTTCTGTCTTCTGGTCTCCTTCCTTTTCGGTCATTTCCTCATCTGCATCGGGTCCCTTCGGTGAGGGCCCATCCATCCCTTGAGCCCAATGGCGAGAAAAGTAACACCACGCGCACAGTAATTCGGCGATATCTTTGGCAGGCATCGACGTCACCTCTGCATCCTCCAAATCCTGGAGGAGTGACCACGCTTGCTGCTCCAGCTGCTTGCACTTATCCTGTTGGGCGTTGGTGTGCTGAAGCCGGTGGTACTGCTGCAGGGAGTAGAGCCGCGTTACAATAGGAGCCGACGTTGGAGAGGGCCTAGACTCTAAATTGGTCGATGCGGAATGCCCCGCAGAAGTGGTCGCTGAACGCCTCTGCCTGAACAGGGCCAATAGGGCTCCATCTCTGCAGCACCCAGATATTAATCGTTTCATGGGGCTAATATGTATGTCTATATAAGTTATTTCTCGTTGACAAGTGCTCGATCACACATTATGGGTTCTAGAAGCAGTAAGGGAGGGAATCAACACAAGGGGGAAAAAGAAAAGCGTTTGGCTGAAAGTTCCTGTAACTGTTAGAGTGGTTAAGAAGGCAACACGAACTCCTTTTTCTTTTTTCTACATCTGTGCATTCCTTCGGGTAGCCGCGAGGGCTCCTCAAGGTGCCAATCAGCCGATTTTATGGGCCTTCTATAGGGGATTTTGGCGTGCGTGGTCGATCGTGTTTCCTGTGATGTTGATTGTTGCATCGTTTTCAATGCGTTCCCCTCGGTTTAGTGATTTGGTGAAGAGATGAACATTGTCGTCTATGCACCCCCACAGACGCAGCCTGTCCCCTGGCGGCTCCTCTGTTCATCTTGCTGCCTCTCAGACAACTGCGCCGCGTGTTCGAGCACCCGCCAAGAAAATCCGGCCCACTATGAAGGTAGGAAAAGGGTGTTCCCTAGGAAGGGAACCCCCCACGGGCCTAAAGGCGGAAAGAGGCCCTGCATCCAATTTCAGAATACTTTATCAACTTTAAGCTTGAGCTTCGGGAATAAAAAAATATCAATTATACCCATATATACATACATACATATACATATAGCATAATGCAACGCAATGAACAAGAAATAGGTATAAACGAAAAGGAATCAGATTAATACCTTTGGTTTAATTTATAATGCCTACATCCCATAACAAAGGGTAAGCCCTGCTGGGTATACGAGTTGGCATTAACCATGTTAGTGCTTGACAATTATAGGAAAAGGAATTTATACCGTGATTAGCGCTAAATTCTTGTTTTCCAGCCCCCATGCCTTTGTTATCGAGACGTCTACATGAAGTCATCCTCATCGGGTACTTCCCCACGGTTCGTCCGCATTAGGCGCTCGTCCATGACGCTTGCATAGCTACGTAGCTCCTCCTGACGACGCATTTCCTCCCTGTCTTGCTTTTCTTGCTCTCGCTTCGCCTGGGCTACCTGACGTTCTTCACAGCGCTCCTCCGCATCCCTTTCCTCTCGAAGCGCCTTGAAGTTGACTGAGTTCTTCTCCACCCGTGTCTTTTCCAGACGTTTCAAAGTCGCTGTGTCCTTCTTCGCGATGGTGTGGTAACGCCGCAGCTTTTCATCATGAAAGCCTACTTGGCCCACTGCCATCGATCCGTTCTTTACGAGGTTGCTCCAAGGCGTGTAGACGATCCGAACGTTGTTCAGCTTACAGCCCTCGATACTATTGGCCTTTGTGAGCTGACAGCACTCCTCGATCATTTCAGGGGTGAGGTCGTCCATTGTTTTGCCTTTAGGCATGCGCACATAGACGTGGGCACTACTGTGGTTGTCTACGTGGAACCAAATGTCCTCAGGCCAGCCATGGGCAATTAATTCTTCGTTTTCGTACTTGTCGCGGCCCATGTAGCAGAGCACGGAAGGGCTGGAGAAGAGCGTAAAGTAGAATACCATCTTTCTATCTGTAGAAAATAACTATCATGGGAAATCAATAGAAAAGGGGAATAATAGGGAATAAATTATGCTGAATCTGAATACGCAAAAGTAAAGAAGAACTACATTTTACAAAGAGTCACCGAATGTGTAGAAGTGAAGGAGGGAAAGTTTTCAAGCTCGCAGCGACAACGGAAAACGCTGTGTTCTAACAATCTATACCTAACTGTCGCTGGGGGAAAAAAAAAGGAAGGGGTAGGGTCGGGTGAGGTGGGGGGTAAACGCACTTAGGAGGGTCACAACTTGTTGCGGCCTTATTCCGATTAGATATTAGCCAAATTTTTCGTCTCGCTGACATTCTGCCCTTCTTTACTCTTTTCAAGCACCTCGTACCCTCTATTGGACCTTCCCCAACCCGCGTAAAAAATTAACAACCACGACACACCCCCACGTATCGATAAGTTTTGGGCTAAGACCTCTACGATCTTGACAAATTCTATCTAATTCGAAGGGCCCGGGGATCCCCCGGGCCAACGCCCTGGGTATACCCCCCCC
>MJCC01000007.1:435990-479603 GCA_001766655.1 Phytomonas francai
CAGCGCGCGCACGCCTTCGGGGGGGCCAACGAGCGCCGCGGCGGGCCGAAGGCGCACCGGAGGGCCGCCGGGACCCCCACGACGTGCGGCCGCGCGGCCTCGTAGGCCCGCCGGAAGAGCGCAACGCACGTGCGGAAGCCCGCGCAGTGGTCGGCGAGCACCCGCGGCGCGACCCCCCCGCGACGATCGCACGAAATCGCGTACAGCTCCTCGACAAGGCCGAAGAAGAGCGTGGAGTCGGTCGCAAAGAAGGTCTTCAGCGTGTCCCAGACCGTCGGAGTGTGCATCTCGCCCGCCTCCACGTCGGAGGACGAAGCGGACGACGGCCAGGACCCCGGCGAGGAACAGGCGGGGGGGGGGACGGTTGGCTTGCGATCCAGCAAATCCGTCGTGCTCGTCTGGGCGCTTCGCCCACCCGGTAAAGAAAGAGTCAGTTGAGCGGAGTAGGAGGGGATCGCGTATGTCTCATCGTCATCGGGATGGGCGTTTTTGTGAAACCTTCGGTTCTGCTCCGCCTCGTTCACACATCGCGCGAAATCTTTTATTTCCAGCGCCACACGCACAGACCAATCGGAGTTCATCTCCCAAATTTCGCGTTGAAAAACACGATACATGTGAGGATCATATAAAGTTAAAGAATACTGCGCCTGATTAGTGTCCGTGATAATCACCAGCACCACATGGATGGGGGATGAAACATTGGGTTTTTTTTTTCCGGTTACCGAACGCAGCATCGTAAAAATAAAAAGAATAGTCCTGTGTCCGTTGTGTTTTCCTCAATAAATGACGTTGACCTTGGTGTTCGGCTGCTAAAGCTTCGAAGTTCCGTTCTGGTTATGTAAAACGAAACAGAAAAGATTCTTTGACAATAATTCTCCTTTTAAAAATCAATGATGATAAAGAGCAGGTTCCTCCAGCCAAGCAAAAGCAAAAAGGAATCTATAGTGTACACAATTTTACTTTGTGATTCAGCAATCAGACGATGATTTTTAAAAAGAAATAAAACCCCTTTAGAGTAAAAGCAAAAAAAAAGCTTTTAAAATATAGTGAAGAAGATAAAAGGAAATAAGTTGGAATTAGTTGCTTTGCTTTTGACTGGCTCATATTTTTTGTCAGAGTTCAGAAGACAATAACTGGAAGAAAACATTTGTGAAAATGGGATGATTGGCTTTATGTGTGTGAGGTATATATATATATATATATATATAAGTACAAGTATCGTACGTTGTAACGAACATGAGAAATACACAAGATCAACAGGATGTCGGTGGCCTTGCCATAACCCTAATTCTTGTCGAGCTCGTCTTTAACTTGAATGGCACCTTCCCTCGTTCTTTCTTTTCGCGTAACTAAAGACAGAAAAGCCTCCGGTGTGTATTTCCACAATAGCCTTGCGTACACGATTTCAAGAGGAGTCCTCCATTCATTTAAAGAGGCTAAAATGTCTTTAGCCTGCGCGTACGGCGCCCTTGGAAAGCTCTCCGGAGAGTTTGTGCGGAGCTCACGATGCTGAATAAAAAGCGGATGATCTTCTTGAATCGTTTCGCATCGCTTCCCTTTTCGTATTCGCCGTAGTGATAGAATGGGTGGCTCCTCTTTTCTTTTCTCGTCGTCGCCACCCTCCCGTTCACGTTTCTGGTCTCGGCTATTATCCGTTTTCGAAGGCTTAGCCTTCGGAGCTTCTCGTGTCAAGTTGTTCTCCAGCCTATCAGAGGATGCCATAAAAATGCCAGATGCGCCATCCCTTTCATCGCTCCTGCCCAGTGTGTCACAGGGGGTGGTATCTGCCGAGGGGTTTTCGTCATGGGAGGGCGGAGAAGCGCGCTTTCCAGGATCCCGAACGGCTCCCGGGAAAGCTGAGAGGGTATCCTCCGTCGTATTCGGCATGGGGAAGGCTAAATGGGGATCAAGGCTACCTTCCACACGAATCTCGGAATTTTCTACTTTAGGAGGCGCTTGCAAAGGCGAGAGAGAGTTCGCCTTCGTCAGCGTACTAGAAGGCTCCGAAAGAACCCTTTTAGCTTCTAGATCAGTAGGTTCCATGAAGCCCTCCTGTTCGTCAAGATTCGTTTTAGTCAAATCCGAGATGGAACTAGGTCTATGTAACTTTCTTACGCTTTTATTTTCCTGATCTACTATTGTGCCTTTTTCATGAGAAAGGGTTCCATTCTCAGTGAGGGTGGTGGAAGCTTGCTGCCTGCCTCGCGGACTAGTACGCTGACGCTGCTTTGCGGAAGGCATCTCGGTCAAAGGCTTTCCTTCAGAAGGTTTTCTATAGTTTATTCTCCTCTAAATCTAAGCCGTGAAAAAGTGAATGCTGAGAGAAATACCGGCTAAACCACCTCTCCTCAAATAATCATCAAGGTGAGACGGTACAAAAGAGAAAACTGGTGATTCCGTTCCACGTAAGCGATGAAATCAGGGAAAGAATACTCTGTTAAATATGAATAAATATAAATACCTACGCTAAATCCCTGGAAAAGAAAAAAAAACAGTGTAAAAAGGAAGAAAAGGATACAAAAGCAGACATATGAAGAAGAAAAATGAGGCGTATATTTTTCACAATTTATCCGGGAAAAATGTTGGTCATTTTCCCATTATTTTTTTATTATTCTTCACGTATGCGTTATGGCAGAAACCCAATTCCCGTCCTCCACCACAGCTTCGAAACGCAAAAATTCAAAGTTTAAAGTCCCCTAGACTCTCTGCAAAACGCGCATTAGAGGAGGGATATCATTGTATCTCTTAGTAATGCCTTTCGTTTCCGTTTATATGTTACACTTCTTAACGCTTGGCTATTTCCTGATTTTTTTTAAAGGTAATGGGAGCCGGACGAGAAGATTCTCTTGCTCGCTTGGGATGCATGAAGCGTATTATAGTCCCCACTTACTATTGAATTCTGCGGCGCTGGAATTGCATATACTCCTTATTCGTCAGAACCTTACCCGTACCATCCTGCAGCTCCTCCAGGTCCTTGTCCTCATGCAATTGGCGCCGTAGCGCAAATGATTCCGTGGAAAGTTGATCACGCATCTCAATCACTGCACGAATTGACGAAATCCCCTCGTACTCTTTCAAATTTAACGTAACTCCCAGCCGCCGCAGGCCCTCTGCGTGCCGCTCCGCTCCAAAGTGCCTTCGAAATTGCTTGGGCCCCTTATATATGGTACCTCCGCAGACCTCACACACAAACAGCTTTTCAAGCTGCTGCAGTTTCACCAACCAACGCGGGATCGGGAGGCCGTCTTCGCCGATGATTTCCTGATTTTCGCTGCTCATAAGATTTTCGGTCATCTCCTGGGTTTCGCCCTGAGCTCGTACACCGCCGATGCCGTTAGGGTCATTAGCACTAGAATCTGCAAGTTCCTCTTGCAAATCACGCTTTGCTTCGCGCACGATGGTATCCTCCACAGAATTTGACATGCTTTGGTTCGCCAACTCCAGCGATTCGAGAAATTCCTTGTCCGCCTGCCGCCGCGTGAGCTCAATTTCCTCCACCGTACGGCTGTAATCCCGCAATAAAGTCTTCTCCGTTTGCTGCCAGGTATTAAATAACAAGGATTGAAGTAGTGCAGAGATCTTAGCTTCCGTCTTGCAGACCTCCTTCACCTCGGCTATTCTGCATGGTAGCTGGTCCAATATCTCTTTTGGAATCCCTTCTGAGCGACCTCCTTTTTCGTCCCTCTTTCCACTCGAAGGAGCATTGGTAGCTTGAATAAGCGCCTCGATCCACTGAAGAGGCCACATTGTGCACGACTTCACGAACGCCCGCAGCGGAGGAGGCACCACTACCCCACAGGAGGTTTTTGAAAGTTGTGGTAAAGTAACGCCACTTAAAAAATCACCCCCTGTAATCGTTAAGGTGCCGCTCTCCTCCGCAAATTTTACCTGCGACTTTTCGCTTACCAACGTCGCCCAAAACTCCTCTGCGCGGTTGTCGGTATCTACCAAAAGATGCTCCACATCCTCCGAATCAAGTGGGTGGATGCGAGCGTAAAAATCTAACAAATACGCAAGTAGCTCGCGGACGTAATCGCGATACATACGAAAGCCCACAATCTTTCGACTTGCGTCCATCCCGTGCACCAATAAATGTGCGAGCTCAGAAATGTAATTGAAATACTCCAGACGTCCAGGCCACGACAAGTTCCAACGCACGAGCTTTTCACCTAAAAGCTTTTCAAGGGAATGCGCTTCGTCGCCTTCGCCTGTTTCAGCATCGCCAACGCCATCGGAGGTTTCCGTTTTACCACGGACGGTTACGTATTTTGAGGCCATCATGCTTGTGGTTACCATGAACGCGCTATACCGATTGTAATACGATTCCAAGTCTAGGCAAGAGCCCCATCGCTCTCGTAGGGAGAAGATACGATCGAGAACTTTGGGGTCAGGGACGGATAACTTCTTCTTAACGGGTGGCAAATCTCGGTAAGCGAGGTGGTATTCACGAATATCAGCAATTTGCCCTTCAAACATCCTCATAGCCGTTTCTAACACCTCCGCGCCCTCCGTTGGCGCATCACGCGCCTCTATAATTTCATCTTCGTCAAAATACGCATCTAAAAGCTTGTCGCTCGTTGATCGAATGATTTCGAGTTGTTGAACCATGAAGTGGTCCACAAAAATGCGATGGCGGTCGTTCTTGATGTGCACCTTCACGAGTTCCTGTTGGACCATGCTGTCGAGTGCCTGCTCGACATCCGCTTCTAAACTGCGGATGCGCTCTAGCACACCGCTTTCCATCCGCACGAGGTCTTTTCTAGGCAAATGAATGGGCAGATCCCCTACGAGAGGCAAAGCGATTCGCACAGAGATTTAGGAAGATTATGTAGGTACGTATATTAAGTTGCGTATCGAGGGATTCCTCCTTGTTGGTATTAACAAAAAAGTACTAAAAAAAAAAAAAGAGGTGTCATGAAGGAGAAAGACCACATTATATATAGATAGATAGATAGATAGATATCGATATCGATATTGGAATATTTCGAACACTACCCCACCCACAAGAGTACATGCCATCCCAGGCGCATGCGCCTTTCCGTGTCAGAGGTACTTTGGCATTCTTATTTTAAAAGGAAGAAGGATCGAAAAATTTTACATATATGCTAATGATACATCGTAAATGGGAGGAATCCCAACAGTAAACACTTTGCAACATCGCATCGAGGAGACATCAAAGCGAGAAGGCGTCTCACACCTCTCCCGCGCGCTCCCTCGAAAAGAAAAGAAAAAATCAGAACCCTCCGTAAGCTTTATTTACGATTCCCAATGACGCGCAACACTTTGGCGTCAAAGGGGCGCCCTCTAGCCGGAAATGCACCCTCCGCCGCATGGGTCTATCGATCTCGGTTCGAATCCCCCCCCCCCCCCCTCCTGCTGGATCACTTTTTACGCTGGATGGTGGAGCGCCTGCCGGGCTGGCCGCCCTCCGCGCGGCGGCCCTCGAGGTAGTAGACCCACTCGATGGGCTCCGCGGCGCCCGGGGGCTGGCAGGCGACGACGAGGCGGCCGTGGCAGGCCTCCGCGCCGTCGTCGAGGCGGCACTGGACGAGGAGGCTCGTGGACTTCTTCGGCGCGACGACCTCGGCGCGCTTGGCGAGGAGGAAGTGCTGCGCGGGCTCGGCCGCGACGGCGATCGTCAGCGGGTGGGCGAAGACGTTGCGGAAGGCGATCGGGGTCGCGGCGTCGGGCCGCACGAGGACCGGGCCCTGCCGCCGCGGCGCCGTGCAGGTGGCGACGACGGGGAAGCTGAAGGCGCCGCCGGCCGGCGAGCTCAGCAGGATCGCCTCCGTGACCGTCCCGATGCTCTGCGGCTCGTAGAGGAACTCGACGGCGACCTCCTGCCCCCGCGGCCAGGGCGCCCCGGGGGAGACCTTGAAGCTCGCCCCCGGCGGCGCGACCTTCGTGAAGACGGGCGCCTGCGAGGCCGCCGCCGTCGTCGTGCTCCCGCCCAGACGCGCGCCGGCGATCGAGGCCGTGAACTCGGCGGCGGCCCGGCCGAGGTAGGTAAAGCGGAGCGTGAAGGCCGCGGACTGGCCGAGGGGGCAGACAAGCCGCGTCGGCGCCTGCGGGGCCTGTGGGGCGGCCGTCGGCCGGAAGACGTACCGCGAGACGCCGAGCTCCGCCGACGAGACCACGAGCCGCACGGCGGGGTAGGGGCGGTAGGTGAGCGGGACGAACTGGACGGGCAGGCTCGCTGCGGACTGCGCGGGGACCTGGATGGCGGGCGGGACCGTCAGGAAGTCCACCGCCCCCGCCCCGGCCCCGGCCGAGGCCGCGGCCCCGGAGTGGGCCGCCCCCGCCGGCGCCGGCGTCGGCACGAGCTCGAGCCGCGTCGTAAAGGTCACCGGCTTCTTAAGAGGGTTGCTGAGGCTGAGGTGGTGCACGGCGCAGGTCTGGACGGCCGCGTAGAGCTCCGTCGTGGTCACCGACTCCGCCGACGGCGGCAGGACCTTGAGATGGACCTCGTAGTACTGCTTCATATCCGGGTTCTCGGGGCAGTTGAAGGCGATCGTCCCCTCGTAGAGCCCCTCCCGCATGCAGGTGAGGGTGAGCGCCGCCTCCTTGCTCGACTGCGCGCGGATCTCCAGCGCGGCGGTGGAAGCCCCGCCGAGGCTGATCACGCCCTCCTCGAGCTCGGGGAGCCAACTCACCTCGCGTACAAAACGCAGCGGCGTCGGTGCCCAGTTCTCCACCTTCAGGGAAAGGTTGTACGGTGCCTTCGCCTCCACCTCGACAGAGATTGGGGGGCCAACCGGGCCAGCGGGCTCGGCGCGGCCCTCGAGGGCGTAGGTCAGGCCCCTGCCGTCGGGCAGTGGGAGGAAAAGCGTCCCGAGATCCACCCCCGCCGCCGCCGTCGCCGCCGAGAATGAAAGCGAGGCGGAAGTCGCCGTTGATTGATTGGAGGTGGGGTTCGTCGTCGGCTTCATCGGGGTGTAGGTCACGGGCAGGGTGACGCTCATGAAGGGCTTCACGACCACCCGCCTCGGCGCGCTCCACAGCGGGTTGCTAATCACCGGCTCCAGATCCCAGGGCTTGCCGAAGGTGTTCTCAAAGCTCACATTCTGCGTATCCGTTTCTCGGGCTCGACAGGTGAAGGAGATTACCTCCTTCGCCGCCGGCCGCGCGATGGCGTTGCCGTTCACCATCACCGTCAGCGGCGGGGCGTCCTCGAAAGTGATTTCAAAGGACCGCTGCAGTACGCTTTCGGCACGCTGTGGGGAATAGGTTAGGACGCAAGACGCCTCTGTATGCGAGCGTAGGAAACCGTTCATCGGGTGCACGCTTAGCTCGCCCTCCCCGCGCTGTAAACCTTTACAGTTGAACTTCTGCGCGATATCCCCGCTGTTCATGATAACCAGGCGGCGCGTCGCGGAGGATCCGACTACGACGTCGTCAAAGCGGACATGCGAGGTATCAAGATGGATCTCGCTGCCCTCGCAGGAGCCGGAGATGACGGCAAAAAGGGCCTCCCGGCCGCAGACTTGCATGCGTAGCTTCCGCTGGAACTCTCCCATTCGGCGAAGAGGCTGAAAGGTAATCGTGATCGTCTTTGTTTCCCGCGGCTTCAAGAGAATCGTTGACAACAGGTTCTGCGACGAGGATGTGGTAAACTTGTCAAAGGTACCCCCGACCGTCGAGCCGAGCGGGGGGGTTAAGGTGTTCGGAAGAAAGACATCGGATACGATGGAGATGCCTTTTTCGATCAGATCCGCGTCAATGCAGTTCTCGAACGAAACAGGAGTGACGAGACGGCTGTGGCACTCGAGACGAACCTCGACCTGCCGTCTCTCGCCCACCCGCGCCACCCCGAGCTTTGCGAAGTGGTTCACCACGTCCACGCGCGGGACCTCGCCCTCCCCGCGGAAGGGCACCATCGTCGGGAAGGCCCCGTTCACGGTAAGTTTGAGCTGATTCTCGTAGGCGCGAACCTCTTTCGGGTGGAAGCTCACCGTCACGTTCGCGGTCTCATTCGGCTGCAGCGTGAGAAAGCTCGGCTCGACCTGGAAGATCCGCTCGACGTCTTCGGGGAAGGCAAGCTGGAGCGCGATGGGCTCCCGATCCGTATTGCTCACACCGAGCGTCGCGGTGACCTCGTGGTTGGGGTTGTACATCGTGGTAAATCGCGGCCCGAAGTTGTAGGCGGTGAAGCTGAGGCGGATTTTCGGAACGTATCCGGTGCCGTGGAGGACCACCTGATAGGCAGGGCGATCGGCGATCCGTAAGCGAAGTTTATAGCGCTGTATGGTCTCCTCGATGGTCGGCCGGTAGGTGAGCGTGATGGCGGTGGTCTCCTTCGCAGGCACCACCCCCTCACAGTTCTCCAAGGATATCGACGACGAATGGTTCGGTGGCGCAAGAACCTTAAAATTAAAAGGATGCTGCCCATTATTCGATAGGACAAATCGACGGATCGCGCAGGTATCGAGCTGGACGCGTCCGAGGTTGAGGTGAAAGGGCTCCCCTCGCGCCACCGACATTGGACCGGCGCTCCCAGTGTCAGGGCTGATCGTTGTGGTCGTCATTCGCCCTATTTCAGGGATTTCCACCATAAGGGAATCGTGGACGCACACACCCTCGCCCTTCACGTTAATACTCAGCGTCGTACTCGACTTCTTTATATTGCAAACAAGGGGAATGTTGTAGACCATTTCATCATTTGGCGTAAAGGCAATGTGGATCGCGACCTTCTCTGTCGGCCCTACCACCCCGGAAGTCGGCTTCACCGACAGCACCTTGAGCACCTCGCTCTCCTCCAAAATATCGAAGGCGAAGCTAAACGGCAGTTGGTCTCGGTTCTCCAAGATGACGGTCTGCGTCGCGGTGCTCCCAAGAATCAAAGCCCCAAAATTCACCTTACTGGTACTCAAAAACACATCCGGGTCGACCGCTTTGCCGACCAGCAGGAAGGGGATGCTGGTTTGCCCGATGAGGTTAAACATCCAGCGCGCCTCGCGGACGCCGAGCTCATCGGCGCAGAACTCAAACCCCATTTCAATCTGCTTCTCCGCGCGAAGGTGCCCGCTTGGGGTAAGGCAGCGAAAGGGAGAAAAGGTGCTGCCCGGATCTGTTAAATCCTCCCATTCAAAGGTGTAATTCATCTTGGTCGGGTTAATCACCTTGAACCGTATTGGCGTGCGCGTGTAGAGGTTGCGGCTGAGGAACTCCAAGACGGGTGTCGTCCCCGAGTTCAGATCCCCTCCCACCTCGCTGGGGGCATGTTTCGTCAAGTAATCCGACGGGGGAATTTGGAAGTGCACGAGCGGGCAAACCCCCAGCCCATGCAGCGTGAAAGTCTGCTGTGTCGAGGTGCTAAAGGGGAACTCCGCGATCATGGATGCGGTAAGCTCCTTCCCATCCACCACGCAGGGCGCGAAGACGATGGAGACATCCTGAAACTCGCCCGCGGCCACGACGCCCTCGGCGGGCTCTACGCTGAACTCCGGACCCGGCGGCGGCGGTGCGTTCGATTCGTTTAGGACGGCGCAGAGGCTATTCATCCCCTCCATAGGGGCCTTTCGCCGGTCAATCGTGGCTTCCATGGGTTTGAGCTCTTCCAGGGGTTTCGCTGCCCGCGGCAACCCCGGCTCCTCGTCCCACGGAGGCTTCTCGATATGGAAGGCGAACGGCAACGCGATATTGCAGGTATTCCGCACGCGCAAAGAGACGATCCGGCGCTGGTAGAGCATGGTGGGCTCGAAATGGATCGCCATCTTGGAGATCGGCTTAAAGGCCACGGTGCCTTCGCCCTGTCTGGGCTCTTGCTGAATTTGGAGCTCGTAGGTCGGGACCTCGCAGTGGTAGCCGATGTGGAGCTCCTGCGAGATGGCGAAGGTGTCGGTGAGTTGGTACGGCGGCTCCGGGACGGGCTGCATCACCCGTTTGAGGTGGCGCCTGCCAGCCTCCATGTACTGCGCTCCAGGAGCCGAAATGGTGCCCTCCATCAGGCCCCCCCACTCCGAGGTATCCGAAACCCACTTCGACGTCGTGGCGACGCTATCCCACTCCGTGGCCTCGTCAAACTGGTTTTCATACGCAGTTGCGTTATTGCTGGACTTCTCCCAAGCCTCGTAGCTGCGCTTGAGCTTGATCGACTGCGCGAGCAGGAGGCAGGTCAGGAGCTTGCGAAGCGGCGCGGTTTCGTGGCTGGTGAAGGTCAGCGTGAGCGTCTTGACGCTCCCGGCGAAGATGTGCCCGACGTCGGGTTCGATCTTCAAAATCGCGGCCCCCGCGCCCCCGCCGTTTTTCCCCTCCGCCAGCGCCGGCGGAATTTGCCAGACGAAGCGGATGTCCTCCTTGGTGTTGTTCTTCATCGCAAAGGTCTGCTTTTTGGGGTTGCCAAGGTAGCAGTCGCCGAGGTCGACGTAGTCCGTGCTCCCGGGGTCGATCCCCTCGAAGGATATGAGCTGGGTGTAGCTCCGCGCCTCGACGAGGATTTCTTTATTCTCGAAAGGGTTCTCCGTCAGCGCGGCGCAGAGCCGCATGAAGAACTTCCCGGGTTTGGTGGGCTCGAAGCGGACCTCGAAGGACTCCTCGGCGCCGACCGGCATCGTGACGTCCTCGTTAAGGCGCTCGACGTGCAGGGCGCCGGCGCCCCCGTCCTCGGCGAGGACGCTCAGCCGCACGTCGGCGGGGATCTCACCGATGTTTTGCAGGCTAAACGCGCGCGCGGCGCTCGAGCCGACCAAAGTGAGGGGGAGCTGCAGGACGTGCGCGGCGGAGAGCGAGGACTTGTGGACGTCGTTGAAGACGGTCGAGGTCGAGGACTGGTCGAGCACGCTCCGCCGGTAGAACTCCTTGATGAGGTTCTTCTGGAGCCTGCCGTGGGGCGGCGGCGGCTTGCTGGCGAGCGAGACGCTGCCGAGATCGGCGTTGCTATCGCCGCGGGGGTCGTTCGCGAAGAGCCGCGGCGGCACCCGGCAGAGCATCAGCGGCAGCGTGCCCTCGCCGACGATGTCGAAGGCGAGCGCGCGCGCGCCCGCGCCCGGGCCCTCGACGGTGGCGAGGAAAAGACAGCCGAGCCGCTCGAGCGCGGCGGGCGCGAAGGCGACGGCGACGAGGCGGCTCTCGAAGGGCGGAAGGACCATGCGCAGCTGCGTGGGCGCGAGCACCTGCGCGTCGGGGCTGCGGTTGGAGCTGAGGTCGAAGGCGTCCGGCGGGGCCGCGGAGGGGTCGGAGGCCGCGTCGGCGCCCCCGCGCGCGCGGCCCCCGGTGAGCTGGATCGCGACCGCGCACGGCAGCGGGCTGCTGTTCGCGATGCGGAAGCGCTCCTCGACGCGCCGGCCGAGGAGGACGGCGCCGAAGGAGAAGACGCGGTCCCGCTTGCTGTACGCCCGCGTGCGGCGCTCGAGCTGCGCGAGGTGGTTCACGACGTGCTGCTCCTCGAAGATCGTCTCGACGTCGGCGGAGGCGGCGAGGTCGGCGAGGATGGCCGGGGTCGCCGGGGAGGCGATGAGCTCGAGCGCGACCCCCCGCTCCCCCAGCGCCGGCTCGCTCTGGGGGACGTAGAGGCCGAGCGTCTCGCAGATCCGGCTCGAGCCGACCGGCAGCGCGGCGACCGAGACGACGAGCGTCTCGCCCGCCGCCACGCCCCCGCGCGCCGGCGAGACCGTAAAGCAGCCGAGGACGAAATCGGCCTCGGCGCCGGCCCGCCCGCCCGCGCCGCCGCCGCCGAACTTCGCGGCGGTCGAGCGCCCGGTCGACGCGCGGCCGCCCTCAGCCGCCCCGGGCCCCTCCGCGAGCCCCGCCGCCCACGCCTCTTTGAGGCCCGCGCAGCCCTCCGCGTGGTTGAAGAGCATAAACTGCAGGGGGAAGCGCCCCGTGTTCTGGATCTCGAAGGTCGTCTCCTTGCGCTGATTCGCGAAGCAGGAGCCGAAGTCGATGACGGTCGGCTTCAGCGTGAAGTGCGTGTACCAGGCCTCCCCGCGGACCGGGATGATCTGGATCGGGTACAGCAGCTCCTCGACGCCGACCTCGAAGAAGGCGAGCTCGAGCTGCCCAAGCTTCGGCAAAATCGTGCCCTCGTGGTCGAAGTGCGCCGTGATCTCGATTTTCGCAATAGCCGCGTCCTTATACCCGAGCATCCCGCGAATCACGCCTTTCTGCGAGCTCAGCGTGATCACGTTCTCCAGGCGTTTCGGATAGCGAAGGACGTACCCAACATCGTAGGGGCCTTTGTTGAGGAGCCGAATCGTCTCCTTTTTGGTCTCGCCGACGTGCATGATGGAAAAGTCGACCTCGCGCGTCCACTCCATGATGACGTCGTGCCCCTCCGCCTTCAGGAGGATCGGGAGGGTCTCGTAGACGACGTGTTTGAGGTTCGCGTCGCTGACCTGGACCTGGAGGGTGATCTGGTGGAGGCAGGTCGTCGTCGGGGTGAAGGAGACCACCAGCGGCTGGGCCTCGTGGACGTCGAGGATGCCGGCGGTCGCGGACAAGTGCAGCTCCGCCGGGAGCTTCTCATGCCCGACGAAGCGCCAGCGGATCGGCATGCTGCTCGTATTCATAAAACTGACCTCGCCCCGCGAGTGCCGTTGAAGAATCGTGCGGCCGAGGTCGATCGTCGCCTCCTTCCTGCCGTCGAGCGTCAGGGAAGGGCGGGAGCCGATGCAGGAGAGGTGCACCATCCACGGCGTCGGGTTCTCGCTCACACACGCGATCAGCGTGTTCGTGATCTCGCCGACGGACTCGGGTGCGGCGCTCAGCACCGCTGTCTGCGTTTCCCCCACCTCCAGCCGAAGCCGGTTCGGGGTGAGCCCGAACCGCCGCTCCTTTTCCTTCAAGAAGCTGAAGGTGACCTCGCAGGGGAAGCTGCCGTTGTTCGCGAAGGTCAGCTTCACCTCGCTGAGGTTTGCTGTCGGAGTCGGCGGGGACGTGTGGGGGCTCGCGTAGAAGGACGAAATCCGCTCCCCGCGCTTGGTCTTCACGCTCGGCGAGGGCACGAGTAGCGAGCCGAAGTAGTACGTCATCTTGGACTGCAGGAAGACGTTGGAGGGGGAGACGTTCGCGGGGAGGCGGGATCGAACACTCGGGAAGATGACCTTGTCGTCACGGCAAATATCGGGAACGGCCGCGAGCGCCTTTACGACGAGCTCCCAGGACTGCTGCGTCCCGACGATGCCAAAGGTGCACGGGATCGCGTAATCGCCCGCCCGATCGCAGCAGAACTCCACCTGAAGGTCCACATACGACTTCGCGGGGATCAACCAGCGCGTGGACTCCTCGTACGCGTGCGCGAGGACGGTGGGCACGGCCTTGGTTTTCTTGCCTGGGTGCGGCACCTGAACCTCAAACTCGACCTGCGAGAAGAACCGCACAAAAGGGATCGGCCTAGGACCCCCAAGTGCCTGGAGCCGCACCGCGTCCATAAAACTCCACAACCCGACCTTGCTCACGAGCGGATCATCGCCAAAGTCAGACAGACAATGCCGCCTTTCCCCAGTTTTCGAGATCGACATTTTTAAGGGGGTTTCAGTCTCGCGGCTGAATGAGACGCCCATGCCCTCCTCTTCAGTATTCTTCTCCAGGCTTATCGAACGCGCGTTAATCGCAAAGGGGTCCGATGCGCCGCTGCTCACCATCGCGATGATGTTGGACGCCAAATCCTCGGTCGAGTGCTCGGCATCCACGTCCAAAAGCCGAGCGAAAAAGGCGTTCGTCTGCTGCAAAGCATATTCAGAGGTGAGCTGGACGGGGAACCTCGGGGAGTTGAGGTACTTGTAGAGCTCCTTGAAGGCGGCGAGCGGGTTTAGCTGCTCCCAATTCGGCTCCTGCCGCTGCTGTTCTGAATTCGCAGCATTGTTGCCCCACGGGGTCCGATGGGGCGAGCGCGAGGACGATTCGCCCGACTGAAATCCCTGCATCAAAGTGCGCTCCTCGGCGCGGCAGATTTTCTGGATCGAATCCTGCGGTTTGTCCATCAGAAGCTCCCTAAAACGCTCCATCTCCGCGGTCTCGCGGTTTAACGCGCGGCGGCACTCGTTCAGGTGCTTCAGCCGCCGGTTGTAGGCCTCGCGGTTGGAGGAGCTGAGCTTTTCGAACGCGGCCTCAGGCAAGAGGTCGATGTGGGCCGATTTCTCCTCCTCCTCGCACCGCAGGCGATTCGTCACCGCCCGTCGTAGACCGATCGTGGCCTCAGATACGCACAAAGAAATGATGTAAAGCGGAAGATGGAGGGCCTCGCACACACTGCAAAGCACACGAAGAATTATTCGCAAATCCTTTGTGAGGCAGCAGTGCAAATTGTCCATAACGAACCTCTGTGGTTGGGATTGTTTCTCATCCGCCTCCGTGGACTTGTCAGTGGTGGTAGTCGGCTCGGGCTGGAGGAAGGCTTTCTCGAGGTGCTTTTGAAGTAAAGACGTAAGGACCTGTGGAATTAGCGGAAGGTGTCGATTGAATAATTCAGGAACGGTGAGAACTCCGGAAGAACCGCCCTCTAAGACTTTCAGATCGTTTGATGAAACGCTTTTTTCTTTGTCGCCGATTTGTGTGTTAAGAAGTGTGATTAAATTCTGAAGAAACTCCCCGTTTGCCGTATCTCGCTCCGCTTCTGAGTGCACCAGGGGGTCAAGCTCAACGAGCGTACAACCCAATTCCTTTTCAAAGTAGCGAGCTTGCGTTGTTTTACCAGATTCAGGAGGCCCGAGGAAGAGGAACAGACCGGACTCTGGGATCGCAGCCTTGCTTCCTAGATTTTCCCTGTCGAAAGCCGCATTTTCCTCCACATTCTCGCCCCGGGAAGGGGTACGGGAAAATGTCTTTTTCAGGTGTTTGTTTGGAGTATCAGGGCCTGCCTGTGACAACGATGTCTCGTTGAGGGTGTAAGTCGATTTATGGTTTAAATCTCGAGGCAGCGAGCCCTTACGCTTACCCTTTTGCACAGGTTGATTCAATGCCACCTTCAAAAGGCTTTCAGACATACGCTTCACTTGCGAGGGGGTTATGAGCTCGCCCGCCTCGGAGACGAGAGTCGCCTCTTGCTTCAGTTGGTCCTCGAGGTCCTCGTAGACGATATCCAGGACCTCGTGCGGCAACGACTCGGAAGCGTATCGCAGTGGGAAGATAATATAGGGAGCGTTAAGATCGTTTGTTGTCTGATTCGTATTATGAAACGCCGACTCCTTTTTCTTTAGTATCTTACTTAAAATGTACAGCTCCTCCGCATGGGCGCTGTCCAGATTATGGCAAACCACCTCCACCGGGGTCTCCTCGTGGTTCGTGATGCGGAGCTGCGCGTGGCTGACGAGAAAGGGGCTGGTCACGGGGAACTCCAGGGAGGGGCTCGGGCTCATCACCACGTTCATCTCCCGCCCGCTCCCCTTGCAGTTCACCGTGTTCAGCTTCGCGCTGTTCACAAGACGAATCTGCAGGACCCCCTCCATCACCCCCGCGCGTAGGGGCGCAAAGCAAACGTCGAGGGTCACCTTTTCGTGGGGGGGAATGACCCCTTTTTCGCGACGACACCAAAACTCCCGCAGGCCCCCACCTGGTGTGTGGAGGTCCGAAAAGGGGATGGGGCTCAACGCGTTCCGCGAATGCTTTCGAAAGCTCAGTTTCCAAATGCAGGGGACTGCCTCGATATTTGTGAGGGTCAGCGGCACGATCTTGACGTTCCCAAGCAGGACGTCGCCAAAGTCGAGCACCGTCTCGCTCAGCTTGACGTGCGGCGTCGCGACGTAGCAATGACAAGAAAGCAAAATGACTGGGCCCCCTTTCACATCGATCGCGAACTCAAACGTATTATCGCCGGAGTAGATCAATTTTTCGTAGTTCGTGGCGACATCGATCGTGACCTCAAAGAATTGAGATGCCATAGAGCCCAATGCCTGGACTCGCATTGGGCTGATCGTGATGGGCAGGTTCGCAAGCTCCTTGCTGTCAAGCAGGAGGAAGAGGGGCTCGGAGCTGGTGTTGGTGAGGCGCACCTTCGTGGTACGGACATCATTTCGAGTCATATGCCCAAAGTCGAGCGTGTACGAGGCAAGGATGTACTTATTTGTCCCCTTCATCGAGGTCGAGCTACGCCTCATGGTTCGGCAAAAGGGTAGTCTGGGAATGAGATTCTTCTCACAGCTCTCCGAATTCGACACCTCCTCGAGAGTACATCCGAGGAGTCCTTCAATACTCCTCGGTAGGCTATGTCGCGCATCGCCGTCCGGACAGTCCTCGTTTTGCTTTGAGATGAGGGACACGCAAAAAGCCAGTCGTTCAGCCTCTAACGCGGCGAGATCCAAAAAGGGCGGCGGTGGTGGCACTGTCGAGAACAGACGTGTAGAGTACAGGTTTGGCTCCCCGTCCTTCTTCCCCTCTGCGGCGTTGATCATACGGATGCACCTGTACGCCTTTTCGTAAAGCTCCGCAGGGTTCCGACGCACCTCGACGCGCGGGTCGACACCGGTGATCGCGATGCTATTGAGCAAGCCCTTCCCCATCACGGTCACGCGCTTCGGGTCAAAGTGGCCAATCGTGATGAAGATATCCTCGGAGATCTCGTCCGGGATGCGCGGGGAGAAGGTCACCGTGAGGCTGAGCCGATCGCCCTCGAGCATCCCCGACCTCGGGCTCACCCGGACGGAGCTGCTGTTCCGGAGCCTCGAGAGGTCCACGCTGAACGGGGTGATCACGCGGGAGGGGTTGGTCACCGTCAGCGTGCGATTCGCCTCGGCGTAGAAGGGCATGCAGCCAAAGTCGAGGAGGGTGTGGTCGCACTGCACGCTAACCCCCACCGCGGAGCCGGAAAGGGAGAGGGGATAGCTGAGGCCCCCCTGCACCTGGCAGAGCGCCCTCCCCCGGAAGAGCCCGTAGACGCCTCTGAAGACCACCGCCACGACCTGCCGCCCACCAGGCGGGATGCAGCCCTTAAAGGGGACGAAATCGAACCAAAGATTCTCCCCCCGGGACTCGGGGCTGCTGGTGGGGCTGACGAGCTCCCCCACATTTCCACCCTGGGGGGAAGGGGCTTCCGGCGCGGACGCGTTGTGATTGATGATATCCAGGCTCTGCAGCTTCCACTCGAATCGCGCGGAAACCTCGGTGGAGGGGTTCCACAGCGTGATCTCCCGACGCGCCTCCGTGTTCCGGATGATCGTGCCGAAGTCCACCCCCTCCGCGCTGAGCTCGAGGACTGGGTAGGAAAGCCGCGCGAGCAGCATCACGGTGTCCGTGCACGGGTGCTCGAGAAACTTGATGATCACCTTGTTTTTGACCTCATGTGAGATGCAGTCTTGGCGGTAGTGGGGGTCGAAATCGACCCCGATAACACGCGTCCCACCGCTTGAGAGAACAAACTTGAGATCGCCCCTAATCCGGAATGGGCCCTTTTCGCGAATGCGGAGCTCGACGTGAATATTCTTGCTGGTGACATTTTTCATGGAGAACGACTTCTCGAGGTTGGGATTAGTCCGGATGAGCGCGGCAGGTGGCAACGTGCTCACCTCGGGATCATCGTGATCCGGCCCGATTTCCAGCGGTCCCTCGGCCGCCGCGACCTCCTTGGACAACCCCTCCTCGATGTGTGTGAAGGAAAGCGACTGGGTGTTATAAACAATCAGTGGTAAAATGAAGTTCGCCTCAATTCGAACAAGCGAAATTTGCTTAAAGCTAACGCTCTGTTTGAGTGCAAAAGTGTCCGAAAAAGTTCCTTCAGTTTTCGCAAAGATACAAATCGTAAAGGTTGCGCTTTGCCGGGAGCGAATAATCGTGCGCTCTGGCTTTATTTTGAAAACGATTGGCGGTGAGTTCTCCTTAACACGATTCCCGCGCACATTGAGCCACTGTATTTCCTGTTCCCTTCGTCCCTTGTTCATCAGCGTGAAAGTGCGCTCCACGGCGGTACCGGTGAAAAAATCACCAAGATGGTTATCTAGCGAAAAGTTAGGCTCCAACACAAGCGCAAAGCCCTTTCCCACTGCTTTAACAGGTATTGGCTTGAGTACGTCAGGAACATAAGGATTTTTAACGATCAAGTTGTCTGTGTTGAGCTTAGCATCGTCTAAACAGGCAACGACTGTTACTTCTAGTACGCCTTTCGGTTGAATAACTGACTCGCTTGGAATCACGTTAAATACGGGATACTGATCGTTCTGGGACTTTTCAAAGTAGAGATAAACCTGGGCGGGAATGGGGCTGACGTTCTTAATTGTGTAGTTCAATTTTGCGCTCTCCAGAAGCTTGAGGGGTTCAAATGAGAGCTCGCTGACAGAAGATTTCAAACTAGGACCAATCCCTCGTGCTGAGAGAAGGATAGAGTGCGCCTCGCTGAGTTCCTTGCCCACGGTTTCCAGATTCAAGCCGCAACTCAGAGACTCCAATTCACTCATTCGCACGGTTACCGAGAAGCGCGCTGTGGAGTGGGCCGCTACCACTTCGCGGTGGTTTTTACATTCTTCACTTTCCGTCAGGTGTTCATTTATTTTGATCGTTGCACCACCTTTAACAGCATTGTTGTCAAGCCCAAGTTTGACATGCGCGGCCAATGCCGTTTCGTTCAGAACCTCAACCTCGTGTGTGTAGTCGTAGCCCACGTAGCAGTCGCCGAAATTGAGTGTGTGCGGACTAACACTGAGGTTTGGGGTCTCCGCAAAGGCTTTCACGGGTAGCCACCAGAGCTCCTCCTCAACGCCGTCGAAAAAGATCCGCAGGGCCGTCTCGTAGGGCCCGAGAATGTTCGCCATCAGGGTCACCGTGATCGTCTGGAGCTCGGAGGGCTGTAGGAGCCCTGTCGCGGGCACAGCCACCAGGTCCCCGGCGTAAGGGCAGGAAGGAGGGAGCTTAAGATGGTAGGAGAACGCGATTTGGCTGGTATTCGCCAAGGTGAAGGTTCGCTGATGGGAAAAGCCGTACGAGACGCAGCCAAAGTCGACCTCCTCCACGCTGAGCTTGTAGTTCGGGGCCACCACAAAGCCACGGATGCGCAGGCAGAGGTCGCTGTCCTGACTGCCATGTAGGTGTATGGGGATGCTCTCCGAGACGATCCCCAAGGACCCCGCGAAGAATGTAATTGTGATGACGTCCGCATCACCAGGCTGCAGGACCCCTTTTGAGGGTGAAAAGGTAAAAAAGGGACCATATAGGGTATCCTTGTGTGGTAGAACTGTATAGCGCGCCTCAACACAGCATCTGTTTTCGATCTTCATCTTGTAGACATGCGTTGTATTGACATAAACCTCTCCTACATTTAGTTTCGTGAATTCCAACTTGCACTCCGGACCCCGACCAGAGCCGGAGAGATGCAATGGAAGTCGCTTCCGAAGCCCCATTACATCAAGAAACGCCGTCGCCGAGGAGGAAATGCCGATGTGCGGCCTAAAGGAGACGGTGAACTCGCGCGACGCCTTGCCGTAAAGCTTCCCCTGGACAGGCTCAATCGCAAAATCGGGATCATCAAACGCCAGATCCGTTTCCTCGACGGCGCCGACCCCCGTGGAATGGGCTTCGCATCCGGTGAGAAAGGTCAAGGCGTCCCCGTACGCGCCCTTCCAGGCAAACTCAACCACATGATCGCTATCGTTGATCAACCGCACCACCGCCTGCCGTTGGGTCGTCACGAAGGTGCGCGGAAATTCCAGCTCGTCCTGATCTAATCGCACGGGAAGTTCAGCGAGAGTAGCGCGAACAGGAAGCTCCTGAACGCGATCCCCTTCCGGGCCGAGGAGAAACGTGATACAGTTCTCAATTTGGGGCATCCTCAATGGATCCGAGATAGAAATCTCTTCCTTCTTTAAGGCGCCGGCGTTGAAGTAGACCTTAACGGGCAAGACGCCACCGTCAGCGGCGACGGTGCCATAGCAGGGGGAGAGCGCAAAGGGCTCCGGCACTCTCGAGCCCCACTTGCACGGCGTCGCGTCCGCATTGCGTAGAAACAAAAGCGCACTCGCGGAGCCCTTCACCGGGCAATTCTCGATCACCACCTCAGGCGGTAGCTGCAGCCTACCGCGGCTGAAGTGGGCATGTACAGGGAGGGTTAAATTCCCGTAGTCAGTTAGGATCTGCATATCCTCCGCGTAGTCGACGAGATCCTCTGAATGAAAGGTCAGCTTGTAAGAAACCGAAAGGCCTGGGGCGGCCTTCAGAGTCGTCTTGGAGCCCTTGGCTGGGGAAAGCACAAAGAAGCGACTTTTAGGGGCGGCTAGGTGGATAAATTCGGATTTTTTACTTTTGTTCGTGAAAGAAACAAAAGTCTCATACTCGTGATTCAATTCGTCGAATTCAAACACCACTTTTTTGGGAGAGATTTCAAAGATTTCCTGTGGTTTCTGATCTTTTGGTTGACTCTGGGTTTCCTCCTGACAGGGTTTCTTTGGGCGGAGCTTCTGGAAAGATTTTTTCCCAGTGGCGTTTGGTCCTAATTTCGTGATGCCTGTTAATTCTACGCGCTGCAAGAAGGGAGTAGGTAATAGAGGCGAAGGATCTGAACCCACAGAGTCTGCGGTAGCGGATGGAATCACAGGACCGCTATTTGCAAACGCAACAGCAGCATCATTGGGTTGTTTGACGATGGATACTGTCGCTGACTTGAAATTCTTCATTTTTGTTTAGGTTTCTACTAACAAAGAATAGCTAAAGGTGAAGATAAACAGCTTTAAAAAGAAAAGGTTTAATATATATATATATATAGAAATAGATAACGAGTCCCGTGCTCTTTAACCTATTACCTTAAAAAAGTGAAGCAGCACGGAAATATTTACCCTGTTTGATGTAAATTAAAGGGGAAAATAAAAGCAACAGAAAGAAAAAACATGGTAAGAGAAAACAAAGTAATAAAGAGATTTTAAAGTGAACATTCAGAAATGACGTGGAGTGTACAACGGTACTAAGTCTTCGACTCTTCCATTTTTGTAACATTCAAAGTCAGATCTATCTTTTCCAATACATTTGCGACAATTGTTCTTTTTTTTTTTTTTTTGAAAGGAACACACTCCTCTCGAAAAAAAAATCACTAACTAAACACCTGAAATAGTATGCTTTGACAACAGTAATTAGCGCACTACCTCTCCTCCACATCCCTCCTTTTGCTTTTCCTTGTCCTAAAACAGCTCACTCGGCATCATCAAGAACAAGAGTCGGAACGGCTTGCTTTCGGATCAAAAACAAGACATCATTATCTTGAACACCTAGAGATGTCAGCGATACACTTTCATCATTTATAAATTGACCTTTGTAGTTAATAATCAGTTGACTGAGACTTAAATCGGAAAGCGGTGCGAAGGCTTTTTTAAACTCCTCTTTGGTATCCTTCACAGAAAGCGCTGGATCAACGGCGTGTGGGAAACGACCTTCGGAGCATTGGAGAGAAATGGTCAAGGTCATTTACTTTCAAATAAAGGATATGTATTAAACAAGAAGATAAGTCGTCTTCGCTCAATGGAGAAAAGAAGGAAAGAAAGAAAACTAGCATAATAAATGAAACAAAGAACTCCAAATAAACATAGATTATCGTGAACAAAATGCTAAAAAACATGAATCCGAGCTTTTAATATAGAAATTCATTTCTATTAGACGTTAAAGACCCCCCTATTCGCTTCGCAGATAAGGTTTCATTTCGTTTAAACACACCTCAATATTCCCTTATTTATTTGTTTACAATGATCATTTTAGTTCTATGTTAACTGCCCGCAGTGCACCCACGACCCACTGAGGATAATTCTTTTCGGGGTAGTACGAGCTAAAAAAATCCTGCACATACTCTGTAAAGCGACCCTCGAGAATTGCCGTCCGGGCCCCTCGCGTGAGGTTCAGCAGGTAGGCAATATTATGATAGGTAAGGAGCGTTGCTGAAATGGAGTGTTTCGATGCAGAAATGGTGTGCAGATACGCGCGCGTGTAGGTCTTGCAGGTCATACAATTGCACGCGGCATCCAAGGGTGCGGGGTCATTCGCGTACTGACGCTTTCCGAGATGGATCTTTCCGGTCGAAGTGAGGGCGGAGCCAAAGCGCGCCGTTCGGCAGGCAAACACACAGTCAAACATGTCCACACCGAGCGCGATGCAGACCAAAATATCTTCCGGATACCCCACCCCCATGCAGTACCGAGGCTTATCCTCCGGCAGTCCGCCCTCCGAAGTGCACAGACGGACGATCCTCCAAAAGTCATCCTTTGCCTCCCCACCGCTGAGCCCCCCAATAGCAAACCCTTTGCACGCCGTTCGTTTTGTGATCTCCCGCAGACATTCACGCCGGAGCTCAGGGTCCAACGCTCCCTGAACGATACCGAAGATGCACTGCTTCTCGGGGTTTGCATTCGCGGCAAGAGAGCGGTCGAGCCAACGCAGGCTTCGCTTTGCCGCCTCCTCGACCCGCGGACCGGTTGTGAGGACGTGCACGACGTCATCCAGCTGCATCATGATATCGGCACCAATGGCGTTTTGGATTCCAATGCTATCCTCCGGCCTGAGCAAAAGCGAATACGGATTCTTCGCCCCGGCCTCGTCGATGTCCTCCTTCTGAGGCCCGACCGCCGCCCGGCCGCCGCCGCCGTGGGTGGACTGAAACCGTACCCCCTCCTCCGTAATCTCCGCCAGCTTCAGGAGGCTCACCATCTGGAACCCACCGCTGTCCGTCAGGACGTTCCTGCGCCAGCCTTCGAAAAAATGCACGCCGTCCATGTTATCCCGGACTGGATCTTGTTCCGGGTCCCGCCCCTGCTCCGGGTTCGCGCGCGCCGCGTTTTTCCGTCGGGTGATCTCGCGGAAGACCTGCTCGCCCGGGCGCAGCCCGAGGTGGTAGGTGTTCCCGAGGATAATCTCCACCTCGAGGGCCTCGAGCTGCGCGACGGTCAGCCCCTTCAGCGCGGCCTGCGTCGCGACGGGCATGAAAATGGGCGTGGCGACGGGGCCGTGCGGGAGAAAAAGACGCCCGGCGCGCGCAGCCACCGGCGGTGAAGGCCCCGTCTCCACCGTGAACGAAAAGAGCTCGGACATCGCGCCAAGGGTCGCTGTCGCAGGGGGAAATGACCGAGAAAATAGAAAGGTGTGTGTGTGTGTGTGTGTGTGTGTCTGTGTAACAGGTGCGAGAAAATACGGGAAGTGGCAGAAAGGAATACTCACAAGACGTAGAAGAGCGGAGGAACAAAAATTTAACCTTGTAAAAAGGACATGTAAGGAATCCAAAGACGTAATGAATACAGGTGTTCTTGGTAAGGTGCACCAACAGATGCAACTCAGATTCGAACCAACGCAGCTCGCACTTGCTCGCGAAAGAAAAAAAGAAACGATCGAGATAGAGTGGTGTGTAGGTGTGAATCATTCAATTCGAAATTAATGCGTTGGGAGAAATGCTTTATTCCTCGTACCAGCTCTTCCCAAGCTCTTCAAGGAAAGGTATAAGAGGCACAGTATGAGTAAAAGGGTTTTTTTTTTAAACATTGCCACAAATTTTTCGGAGTGCCACACTCGACATTACTTTGAAGAGGTTCCTAAAACAACAACAACAACTGACGGCAATATGTAAAAATAAAATGGAAAAGCAAGCAAACGTATTTGTAAAACGAGAGAATTGATTCGCCCATTCAACATGAAAGAAAAAAGAAGCAAACTCAAGGTAGCAAAAGTCCTTAAAAAAAGAAGTGTAAAAAAAGGAAATACAAGTAGAGATCAATTAGGTGCACCTGCTCTGGTCCTTTTGGTTTATTCTAAAATTGCTTAACTTTTTATATGCCAACAATACAAATAATTTTATTTGAGGAGTTCTTATAAACCCACCCGTTTCATCTCTTCGGAAAAAGAAATTCTAGATGGTAAAGAAACAGTAAGTTCGTCAATGTATATTTTATAATTTTCTATTCATGTTATTTTCTCTTGCTCAGTAAAAGATTATGTGTATCAAAAAAGCAAGAGAATATGTTTTTAGAGTAAAAAATAAACTAGCCGCTTCGTTTGCTGACTTTGCCTTGGTTCATGAATTCCTCAATGAACCCCATCTCCTGTTCAAATAGCTCCTCAGCGGTGAGGTGATCAAAACTCTTAGCACGCACCGCTCGCTTCCTAAGATTCTCTAGTTCAGGAATTCTCAGCACCCCGTCGGCGTCGATTTTAACGAATGACAATGGTTTTTTTGCAGCGGCTTTTCTGAGACCTTGCGAAGGTTTTTTGCTACCTATTTTACCTTTCAAACCATTTTGCGTCGTACCTTTACTGGTATCCATGCCTGTCTCTTCTGTGGTAGTCTTCGGAAAGACAGCTTTAGGGGGCCGAGGCGTTGATTGGTCCGCTAAACGCCCTGTTTCAGCAGTATTAATTTCATTAGTAGTAAAATCAGCGTTAAGGTTGTTGTACATATTTACTTCTGCCCTCTCAGGGTTAAGACATCTCCTTAGTTGTGATTCTTTAAGAAGAACAGGATCCGTCTTTTCGAGGTATAAAGCCGTCTTTCCGCTATTAGTGGAGGAGCTCCGTTCCGAATCACACAGCAGCGCGCTCCGAGGGGAGGCTGCGTTTCGGAGCGGCTCCATTATCGAGGCCGTCAACGGGGATGTCATCGCGAATACAGGTTCAGACGGAAAGGACCTGATCGAGGGGTCCATCGATGCTCCTGGCAGACTCATCGTGTTCATGGTCTCCCCGTTTTTGCTGTTATAAGTCTCAAACATATCCGAAATATTCTTCTCTAGGGATTCAAGAGATTCCTGGCAGGGCGCCTCCGAAACGACGTGGATCTGGAACATGCTGTCCTCCTCTTCGCTCTCGTCGTTTCGTTGTGTCCCATTGATTCCTTCATTCGAGATGATACTCCCGCAGTCCGTTTCCGTCGGTGCTAGACTAAGACGAAGGCTTCTTGTAATATTAACTAAACTCTCTTGCCCCTCGGCATCGTTATTCGTATCATTATTGCCATTATTGATAAAAATAGGCCGCAGAATAGTAGCACCACCACTAGATATAGCGGCGCTTTCAAAAAACTCTTCTGGGTGGGGTTGTTCGTTGGAAAGACTACCGCGCCTTTGTGGTAAAATCCTGCTAGGGCTATCAACGCCGTTGTGGAGAGAAAAGAGCGTTGACTGCATCACGCCCTCATTAGATCGCAAAATCGAAGAAAAAAGGTGGGATTCCGATCGCTTATTCAGAGTTGGCACCGAGGAGAGAGGATCGCTGTGAAATTTGATGCCACCCTGCAAAGTTATTTCATCTTTTTCAGGATTCCCCAACGCCGACGGAGGGGAAGGCTCTGCTGAGTGCGAAGAAGGCGCCTCGTAGCCAGACTCCTCCCATTCTTCTGGTGCCTCAGGAACGTCTGACAACAACAACAACCGCAAGGCTAACGCCATCTCAGATTCCATTTGCTCAAGCTGTTTAAAGTACAACGCCTCCAACGCCTTGCGTTCGTCTATCTCATCAAGAATTGTATCCCTAAGATACTGATTGATCATCTTAATTTTTTCCTTATGCCGGAGCTGTTCCCATATTTGACTTGCCTTCGACTTTCGATTTGGCCCACCCGCCGGAGCTGATGACTGCTTTTTTATAGCACCACCAGAGGCCGGATCTTCGAAAGTCGGCATCGTCTTCTTTTGATTCTTACAACGGGTTGACGTCGGCGCCACGTGAACCTTTCCCCCGTCTAAATTTGACCGTTGAAGTATTCGAATGCTACTAAGGGCGAAATCACTCGCGGCATGGCAAAGCGGCGTCGCGTAGTCGTGTCCGTCTTTACACCAGTACAGAAATGAATCTGCAGAAAGCCCGACAAAACAGCCCTGGCTACCCTGAAATTCCACAATATCCCCGTACTGCAACCCACACCGTACTTTTTGTGGGGAGGTTTCGAAGATGTAAAAGTTATAATCCGCGAGTTTATACCCGACAGGGCCGATTACACACGTAAAGGGCTCTGGGCGATTAAAGTTTCGCAGCCTTTCCCGTTTTTTAGTCATCATCTCGTCATACTCAGCGCGCTTCTGCGCATCTATGAGAATCTCATACGCTTTTTGAATTTTCTGGAAGTCCTCAAGAGAGCCACCGGGTTTATCGGGGTGAAATTTGAGGGCGAGCTTATGGTAAGAAGCCTTTATCTCGTCCGGAATTGCCTCGCGATGGACCTTGAGGGTTTTATAGAACATCGCTGCGTTTTCGATGGATGGGATTGCGAGAGGATACCTGTGTGTTTACGCTTAAGAACGTGTACAGACAGACCGATCTTCCTTTTTGTATAATCGTATCCTTCTCGTGATAAAGGATAGGGTATCCCGCCAGCAATTTGTAATGGTAGTGTGTAAGCACGGTTAGAATATAATTACTATAAAATGAAATGCAAGTAAGGAGGTTTTTGTCAACAATTTCCCATAAATATTTCAAGGGCATGTACTTGGCTGAAATCTCCCCTCTAGGTCATTTATGTGATCCGATAGGGATCTTACTTCAGTCTTTTATTTTTATTGATGCTCTGTCTCTCTCTCTCTCAGAATAAAAAAGAAAGAAAAAGAACGTGTAAATAGGAGGCCAACCTCCCATTATTTCGTTAACGCAAGCTAATTTCAAATTTAGGTATCTCATTACAAACGTCGTCGTCGTCATCCTCTTCCAATAAAGGCATCCGAACCGCGACTGACTCCTGCGCACTGTTCAAAATCTCGACAACTTTTTGCCGCCAAAGCTGGTTCCCTGCATCGTCATCTGCATGATCGCCTTCAAATTTTAAAAAGGGATGACCAAGGGCCTCTCGCGCGGAAATACGTCGAGCGGGATCCAGAGAGAGCATTTGCCGAAGCAGATCAAACCCTTCCTCTGATAAGACGGAGGGGGGGAATTTACTGCGTAACCCCGTTTCCTCCGTGGTGGTATTCGATGAAGGGGCTTGGTTGAAAGGATCTTCAGACGAACACTGCTCTACCGTGGGCTTTGGCGGGAGGGCGTTCGGGGAAGGGGATGAGGAAGAATGCGATTCCGACCTCGCCTCACCCGCAGGCGTCTCCCCTAGAAGCTTCCATATCTCTCCGAGCACCGCCAGCTCGCTCTCCCCATGAAGTAGATGACTTTGACGAATAAACTCGCCAAAGATAATGCCCACAGACCACATATCAATCGTTGTCGAGTAAAGGCAATCCCCTAAGAGGCACTCCGGGGACTGATAGATCTTTGTCGTGCGTATCGTCGCGGGGGTGTACATCATCTCGCTCCCCCGCGCATCTGTGGAGGTACTGGGAAGCCTTGGCATTCGAAACCTCGCCGAGCCAAAGTCAGAGAGCCGCAGATCCCCATCTTGAGTGATGAGAATATTGCTAAGCTTCAAATCCCGATGAATGATGCCGCACTCCTCGTGAAGAAAGCATACCATGTGAAGCAGACGGCGAAGCAGATAGCGCACAACGCACATTTGGCTGAGAATCGGGCATCTTCGCCGATCAACATGGTGTATCGTATCCGGCCGCGGGCGCACGAAGGCATTCCTCTCACCTACACTTGCAGAAGGAAGCGACGACGGCTGCAGAAAAGGTTGAGCGAGATCTAAATTCTGACAGGCGGTGAATTTTTTTGCGTGTGAGATCACCACACGGGATAGGTCCATCGCACAAAGCTCCATTACCAGGCAAAGCTCCTTATGAGGAGCCTCGACAACCCGCTGGAGGGTGAGGATGCAGGCCGTACTATCCAGATGCGCTCTATCACAAGTCCCCGAGAAACCAAAGGACTGCGTCGGTTTCACATCAAGGGGGGATTCCTCCGTGTTAGTGCCGTTATTGGGGTGGGTTTTCGTCCCGAGGAGGGCGTCTTGCTTTTGTTGTATCCAACGCAGGAGGGCAACCTCACGGAGCGCCGTTTCAGGGATGCCGCGGATGCCAAAGTCATTTTTCTGGGTGAAAAGGCGTTTAACGGCAAACCGCGGCGGCCTGGGCGGTGCCGATGGATCATTTACTGCGCCGAAACGATGTGAAGACGAAGGCCAAGGGGCCCCTCGTTCAACAGGTTTTGCGTGTTCTTTTTCGTAGGCGGCGTACACGGCGCTTTGCGTCCCATACCGAATAAGCGCCTCTTTTTTAAGTCCAGACGAGCGAAGCCTCAAAAAGGGCGGCGCCTCAGAGACGTAGGGCACGTAGGGCTCCTCACCCGCACTCCCATTAAGGTCAAATGCGTCACCCTCGCCGTCATAGACCGACCACGTCGGGGAACGTAGAGAGTTCATACGTGACTTGATTTTATATCTAAGAAAAGTTAGCTAATCGAAATGTTCACGAAAAGGAGTAAATAGAATGACCTGGTGAACTGAATTCAAATTGCATGCGAGACGAATGCTAACGATATTCTGCTTCTATGCACTTTCCCGCCTCCTAGAGATGATAACAAGATTGGAGGATGGAATTGATTGTGTTTAATTGAAAGGAAATTCAGTCTGAAAGGGAGAGTCCAAAGAAAATGATCACTCATCTCTGCCAACGGTTTCATTTCCCACACACTAGTGCATCTAAAGCTGAATGAACTTCAGATGACCCCCCACACACACACCCTCACCCCCCCCCCACACACACACCACCCTTATCGCTACCTTCATGATAGCAAAGGTGGGTTGCTTAAACTATTCCTTTCTTTTAGTATTCAATAAAATATGCACGATGGAAATTCTACTCTTCTTGCAGATGGAAATATACATTTAGGTGCATGCGTGTAGCTATCTCCTTCCCCCAAATAATACTGTATTCATCTGGTAAGCAAATAGCAACCTTGTGTCTACGCACTCACCGCTCCTATCTGATTTTTTATTAGACATCGTTGCCTTGATGACAGCGCACCCTAAAAAGCACAAAAAAAAATGGACGATAGTCTCTTTACATATATAAAAAGACTATAAAAATACAAATATAATTTCAACACCATAGTGAACAGTTTTTTGCCTCCACTACCGTTTCGCACTTCCTATACAAACATGCATTCCAGATCGATTTCTTTTCTTTTGGTATACTCACTTCTAGGACAACTCAGGCTGTGCTTTCCCTTAAGGAGAAGTCTGGAGGGGGTGCAAAGATAATAAAAAGGGAAGGGGAAGGCAACGCCAATGAAATCGACAGCACGCCCAAAACCTTACTGATCTTTTCCCGTTTCCTAAAAAAGGATAGGGCATTTACATGAACCCAAAGCAGTCCCTTTCTCCCGAACAAAACCCATCCAGATCCCCATCACTTTATTACACATGCTGGAAGTGTTGATTATTTCGAAACTCCTCATAAAGGGTGAACATGACGTGCAGAGAGTCGATAAGGGAGTTGTAGACGGGAATATCTAAGAGCACGCAGAGCAGACGCGCGTACTGCTCGAGGTCGAGGTCGATGCCCGGCGAGGGGAGCTGCCCGTTCGCGTTGAGGAATTCCTCGAAACCAGCTGGCCAGGCCTGGAGGAGGGTGTTGATATCCGGCATCGGCTTCGAGTAGTTGACCGTAGGTAGGGGCTTCTTGTAGTGGACCTTCTTGACGTCGGCGATCCAGCGGTTGAGCACCTCCGGGCGGTTAGGGGCGTCCTCGAAGGAGTCCACGACCTGCGGAAGCTCCCCGACGTGCGCGTTCGTCGCGCGCAGTTCGAGCAGGACGACGGCCGGGTTCGACTGCGGGATCGAGGGCTCGTCGAGGAGGTAGAGCCCGAGCCCCTCCGGGCAGCCATCCGCGCGGGGGATCTTCACGAAGGGGTCGAGCTCCCCGACCGCCGGGATGTAATCCGGGATGAAGGGCAGCAACTTCGCCGACAGCTCCGCTGTCATCGGCTGGTAGTCGAGGATGTGCTTGAAGAGGTCCTGCATCGCGCGGCTGGCCTTCGCGTTGACCTTGGCGTACTTCGCCGGGGAGTACGCGAGGTCATTCGGTGTGAGCTCGGCATTGGCGGCCGCGGGCTCCTCGTAGGCCGACGGGGTGGCGCTGTCTCCGCGGAGGCTGCGCGGGGCGTTGGGGGCGCCGTGCGTGCCCATGCCCCCCGCGCCCGGGGAGGGTCTCCGGGGCCTGCGAGTGCGGCCCGGGGTAGCCCCGCCCGAGGCCCGCGCCCTCCTCCTCCTCCTCCTCGTTGTCGTCGTCGTCGGAGCGGGGGCCGCGGAATTGCGGGGTTCCCGGCGCCGTCCCGCTCGCGACGGACTCCGCCGGCGTCTTCGTGACGTCGGTCTCGTGGACGGCGATGGCCTCGTCGTGCGCCGCGTTCGTGAGGGCGACGCCCTGCTGGTGCGACCCCGCCGAGCTCAAGCGCGGCGTCATGATGAGCTCCGGGTCCATCACGCAGATCCGCTCGTCGTTGTAGTCGTTGTAGAGGAGGCTGTCCTGGAGCTCGGCCGCGCCGGGATCGGAGAGGTCGCGCGCGGCCTCGACGGGGTAGGCCCCCAGCCGCTGCGGGAGCGGGACCTCCAGCCCCCCGTGCGTCCCGGGTCGCTCGCCATCGGAGACGCCCTCGGTGCTGCGCTCGCTCGTCGTGTCGTTGTTGGAGTAGTCGACAGGCCCTTCCATCGTGGTTGGGGGGTGACAGAAAGGTCAATCAATCCGGATGAGGTCACGTCAGCCCACGAGATGGATCGGGAAAGGGTGCTCACTATTTTCGCTTTTTCGTATCTATCGATCTATCTAGATATATATATGTATATAAAGAGATGCATTGTATCGTTGGTTTGGTAGGAATACGGAAGGAGATAGGAAGGTTAGGTTGGAATCGTGGTTTTAAGGTATTGGATAGGATTTTTACATGGAAGTACCAACTACGAATATAAATGTGTGTCTGAGGGATGACAAAATCGCGGCACTATTCAAAACCAACCATTTTCATTTTAGATTGGTTTAAATGCCTCTGATGCTAAAGTGATAAATGTCAAATTGACAACGAAATAGGCGAAGGAATCCAGAATCACCATGAGCTGGTAGAAAAATAGAACGAGTAAACACAGCATGAAATACATTGTAATTGTACCACGCTGCTCTCTTCCCTCCCCCCCTTTCTTGTCATGCCCTATCTTTCCCTCTCGCTGGCTCTTTCCTCCCTAGACTTAATTAAAGAGCTTACAAGGATTTCGCCGCGCAACATGGCAAATAGGTTTATAGGGGATACCTCCATTTTGATCTATAAAGCAATTCGTGTATGGATTCGAGCTCCCTACGACACCTGGTCAGCATTCTTTTTTGTTCATGCATTCATCTACTATTCCCGACTAATGTGAATTAAAATAAGGAAGCAAGGAGCAAAGTACCAAAATGGAATGCATTGAAGCGGGGAAAACGTCTCTACCGAATACAAGGATAGTCTTGGTGACTAAATGCTAAAAGTAAGAACATACGCTGTTTGTTGATACCGTTTTATTGATCTCGCGCTTCGTCTATTTTCAACTAATAGAGATTATAGCTTTGTGTTCTCGTTAGTTAACTATGCGGGTAAAGCCCTTAAAAATGCAATCTTTCAATAGCCACGCAAACTTTATTCACTCCTTTACTTAATAATAATAATAATAATAATAATAGTGAATTAATCGACAGTAGGTTTGTAATATACACCTAAGATTGAAAACGATCCTTTCCCCATGCTAAAAACAAGCGGGACATCAAAAGAATAAGATTTTCTAACAGGAAAATTTATATACATGTGTGCATTGGTATATATATATATTGTATATTGTTAGTATTATTTTCTCAGATTCAGCCTTGTGATATAATTCAAAGGAACACCATCGTATCGCGACAAGCAACAAAAGTAAAGAAAGGTTGCATTGAATAGGGCAATAGTCCATGAATGAATAAAAATGTCGCCAATCACAATCGGAACACGAACAAAAAACATAGGTTTGCGTGCTACGACACATATGTATATTTCACCTTGAATCAAGGTATGAGTATATTCACATTTGCCCTATATTTAGGAAAGCAAAACTTCAAACATCTATAAAATTAGAGCATGCGTAAAGCTACGGTACACACAAATGGGAAAGACAAAGAGGAGGAACGATATAGTACACCTGTAATATTTTTTCTCTCACTGTATTAGCTTCAAAGGAGTAGTTAAGAATAAAAGCTTTGGACCCCAAACCAAATAAGGGATAAAGCAACCCTTGCAGGAATGGACAGAAGGCATTTGGTTCGCAATCTTGGAAAGAAGCAAACCTTATAATAATAATAAAAGAAAGAGAAAAAAAAAGCGCATTATAAGGATTTTAAGATCTGCGGAAGCTGAAAAGAGGGAGATTTTTCACTATCATCTCTCTGCTTTCGCTCCAACTTCCGTTTGATATACTGTCTAAATGCCTCGGAGCAGCGCATTAGTTGGTGCCGGAACTCCTCCTCGTAGTCGGTGCTCGAGCGGGCCTGCTTGAGGAACGAATAGAGCTCATCAATGCCCTGCGACGTCGTGAGGTGGTTCCGGATGCGCGCGAACACGCTGGCCATGAAGTCGCTCGAGCCGTTCTTTTCAACGCGAGAGGTGCTTTGTGCGCTGGAAAGCGACTTTTTCTCGCTCGGCGAGGATATGGACGGGGGTGGCTTCTGTGGAGTGGTGGTTTTGCCGAGCGGCGGCGGCGGGGAGGCTTCGGCCAACGCGCTCGGCTGGACGATCGTCCGAAGGGTCGTCAGCGCCTCCGGGGGGGCGGCCGGATCGACGTGGGTGGGATTCCCCGAGCGGAGCGGCGTGGTCTTCGCCGTGGTGGTGTTCAGAATGGCGTTAGGATTAACGTTCGGCGAAGCCGCGATGATCGAGGGGGGGGGGACAGGGGTAGACGCCGCGGGGGGAGCCACGGCCGAGCTCACGACGACCTTCTTCGCGATCGCCGTGGAGCCATTTTCGGGGTTGTGGGGCGGCGTCGACGAGGCCCGCTGCTGCTTCCGATTCTCCTCGGCGGCCTGCAGCTCGTTTTTGTCCTTGCTGCGCTGCGTGCGCCCGTGCTCGTCGAGGCAGGCGCGGATGAAGTGCGCGACGAGGTTCTGCGAGCCCACCAGCTTGTCGGCGACGACCAGGAGCTCGGGCCCCCAGCGCCGCGTGGCCGACTGGAGAAGGGTCTTCACCGTCCGAATGGGTAGGTCGTCCAGCTCGCGGAAGGCACTCGGGGGGTGCTGCAGTAAATACTCATGACAGCACAAAATGATATTGCCAGATTGCACTTTCTCAAGGTCCACACGCATGATGCACTTGACGGTTACCTGGATGTACTTGAGATCGTTCTTCTGGCCGGTATGGAGGTAGGTCGCGGAGTAGCTTGTCATCTTCGAGAGGAGGGCGCTAAAAACCTCGTTTTGGGAACACCCCTCCAGAAGTTTTAGAGTCATACTGTTCAGTGATTTTAACCCCGTTTCCTGGCTCGAAAAGCTCTCAGACAGGAGACAATCGAAGATGATCCCCAAAAGGCGGAAGAGAAGACCACTGTGGCAGCGCTGCGCGCTGCGTGGCGAGATAAAGATCGCTCTGAGGCAGCCAATTAAACCGAGTGCAAGATCGAGGGAGAAGTTCTTCACGTTACCGTGGAGCCGCTCCGCCATCGCCATCATCATCTCAGGAGTTCCGCAATCATCGCCATCCCGAAGATGCCGCATGAAGTCTGTGCACATGGCATACGCTACGCTTGGAGTTGCCGAGCGAAGCCCTTCTACGATTTCCGGCATAGTATATGTCCACTTGCTCTGCCCGGCTTGGTCTCCCGCTGCTGGGGCCTCGCTCTGCGTGGATTGGCTTTCATTGTGGCTGCTCCCATGACTCACACTATTATTGTTCTTGTTCGGATAGATCGGGCTGCCATGGACCTTTAATTTAGGAGTCGTCTGCATGGTGCCGCTGCTTTTGGGGTTTCTGATATGCGAAACATTCTTTTCGTATGTGAGGGGCATCGAGAGCTCGGCTGAGGTCTTCGAAACAAACACGTCCTCGGAGAGCGAGCTGGTGTTGTTGTTGTTGTTTTTGTGGCTGATAATGAGAACGGGTGGCTCGGTTTTGATGATATTGACGACATTTGAGCGAACCAGCGGTGGGTGGCCTTGCCGTAGTGAGGTGGAGCTCGTAGCACTATACGGCGTGCGAGCCCCGCCGCTGTGTGAGGTCGCTGTCCCCATGGGCAATAAAGGCATCACCTCCTCAGAGTGCACCGAGTTGTTGTTATAGAAACGCGGGGTGGCCTCGTTATGGATCTGGATCTGCCGCTCAATCGCGGGAAGGACGATCTGGCGCTCAGCGGGCTTCAGCTTATTGATATAGCGAAGAAATCCATCTTCCCTAACGATAGGGACAGCATAGCCCACCACCTGCTCCGCTGCGATCCGCACCTCGGAGATGCGATCCATAAGAGCGTTAACGATCGCGGGTACCAACGTCTGCAGGACCGCTCTCGAAATGGTATGATCGGCGGGCAGGTTCACAAAGCCGTACTGCATCGCCTCCAGGGTGTTTTGACGGGTGATGTTTGAATCCGCGGTGAGCGGCTTCTGCAGAAGCGGCAGCATCCCATCCAGCCCGAGGATATCCATCCCGAGGAAAAGCACATTGCGCGCGCCCTCACGGAGGGCGACCTTTTGGTCCCCCAACATCGCAGTCGCGGCGGGGAGCAGGCGGCGCAGCCCGGCTTTGCACTCCACATGGTCTCCCACGCTCACGACGAGCGCTATCACGCGCAGGACGTCCACGACGAAGTTCTTGTTCGACTCGTCCAGGCGCTCGCCGAGGGCGCGCAGGAGCGGGGTCACCGCGTTCACCGGCAGGGCGTCCGGTCCGCCCTGGCGAAGATGCTCCTCGAGGGTGTGGACGGCGGCGATGCGCCCCCGCCAGTCCGCCCCGTCCGAGATCTCCTGGACGAGCACGCGCAGCCTCGGCGGGACGTCGAGGCCGGCCGAGGAAGCCGACGTCGGCACGTTCCCCGCCGCCTCCACCGACGCCGCCGAGGGCTGCCGCTGCGAGCCTTGCTTCGAGCCCCGCTGGCGGCGCGGCAGCTTCGGGTTTGCCGGGGACTTCGCGCCCGGGCTTGGCGGGCCGCTTGTCGTCCGCGTCCGCTTCTGCGCGGCCGCCGCGGGCTTCTGCAGGTCCCGCGCGGGGGGGCTCGCGCTCTCGGGGCCGAGCGTCGGCGTCGAGTAGGGGCTCCGATCCGCGGACGGGGGGGGGACCGCGCCGTTCCGCCGCGCCTCCTGCTCGTACGCCGCGCGCACCGCCGGCGGGAAGGCGCCGAGGTGGGCCCGCACCCCGCCGGGCACGACGCGGTCGAGGCCGGCGAGCACCTGCAGCGCGCTTGCGCGGACGGGCGGGGCCGCCTGCTCAAAGCACGCCCGCCGGAGGTACTCCAGGATGCCCTTCACGTCGATCTCGCCCGGCTTGCCGGCGTGCGTCTCCCTGCCATCCCCCCTGTCCCCGCCATCCGCCGCCGACGGCAGGGTCTCGAGGTGCTCCTGGAGATAGGCATTGCACCCCAGCAGCAGCTTCGGCGTGTTGACCTGGGCCGCCGCCGCGAGCATGTGCTTGAATACAAACCGCCAGCCCAAGTATTCGGCGATCCGCGCAAGTATGTTGCGCACAAGCTTCTGATTTTTCGGCTCCGTCAGGTGAGGGGTGCAACCGTCTACAATCGCGTAGCCCGCGCCCAGAGAGACGGACCTCATCCGCGTCAGGGCGTCCTCGAGGGTCGCCAAAAGAATCTGAAAAACCTGGAAGATCGATTCCTTCCACCCCGGATAGGCGCGCAAATACACTACCAAGACGTCGAAGTACCGCTTCAACTGGGCGGAGGTCCACACGTCGACGGCGGCCTTTACCTTTAGCATGCCGCTATGCCGCTGCGACCACTCATTCGACCGCAGTTGGTCCAAAACCGTAGTATCCCCGTTCAAAAGCCCTAGCATGGTGTTAACGCAGTCCATTTTTACCGGTAAGGTCGATTCCAGCGCGACCCCGTCGTCTAGGATAGTTGGCTGCGGCCTGGAGGAGGGGGTGGCGCAGGACGCCTTGCTCGTGCTGTTCGGTGGGGTGTTTTTCCAAGAACTTGCCTGAGGGGAAGGTTTGGAATCGGCAGGTACGATGGCCTCCGATGTCGACGTCAGTGCATTCTCTAGACGCAGAACCTTCTTCGCAGGTGAGCCTGAAGGGGTCGTGTTGCTCGCGACAACAGTCCGCATCCGACTCATCTGCTTGTCGTCCATAGAGGCGAGGACACTGGCAAAGGAGGACTCATCAAAGACCTCAATCAGCTTGTTAAGAAGAAGGTAAGCGGCATCTCTATTAGCGGATTTGTCATCGTTCACCATGCGCTTTAGCATATCCGTTGACCTGGAGAGCTTTCCATACTGGGAACGGTCTAGTTTCCCCACCATCCGCGTGCAAAAATTTATGACGGCCAACCGTTGTGAGGGATTTTTACTATTACTGGACTGCTCCATTTCATCGGAGCACTGATCTAAAGTTATGCAGTGATACCGAATAAGTCGCTCCAGGGTACCCATAACGTGCTCTAGTACACTAGATTTCTTATCCTTCATTTTCTCAAAAAGTGGATTCAAAAAGCTCCGCGCATAGGACGCAAAATCAGCCCGCAGTCCTCGCGCGCATGCTTCAACCATCTTGAACCCCAGAAGCATTAAGGGCGCCTGCGGATCTACAAGATAAATTTTCATCATATTCGAAAGCTCATGATAGTCATCCTTTGCAGAGAATCGTGGCGCAGCTAGGAGGGGCAAGAGCGCCTCACTCACTAATGAAGACCTATCCTGCCATTTTATGCTCTTGTCAAGCGCATTTTTGAAGAAGTTTTTGGGTAACTTTGACAGGATTGGCGACTCATTCAGCTTAGCATACTCATCGTCAGTAACGTCGTTGTTAACTTCTCCACGAGCAAGTGAGGAAACAGGTGCGATGGCCTTCACGGTATTTCTATTGGATTGGGTTTCCCCCTTAATTCGTTTTGGATGTGCCCCGCCAACGACTACGTCCGCAAACTTTTGCTCCAGCTCCTGAAGCTGCACGTCGCGGAGGTCCGTGAGGGAGTTCTTGATGCCGGCGCCGATGTATCGATAGCACTGGCAACACAAATTAATCGCTTCCTTCCGGACAGTCGGGTTTGAATCGTTGAAAAGGGGTTGCATCGCCTTCAAAATGGGCTTGATGGGGAGGCTTTGAACGCCATAGTCGTGTACTAGATTTGCGCAGAGCTGGGCCGCTGCCATTCGGTTTTTGGGCGTCTTGTGCGACATTGCCGGGATAAGCAGCTCAAACACCTCCTCCTGACTCCCATTCTCGACAAGAAGGGAAATGAGGTAGAAACTATTCTCCACCGCGTTTGGCCGGCCCGTGATTCCCTTGTCTAAGATAACAGAAAGCAGCGCGCGAGAGAGCACGCTGAACTCGGCCTCATTCGCGGACTTTGCGAGGGTTGCCGCTGTTTTGATGAGGGCCTCCAGCGCAGGTATGTTATGCTCAGGCGGTAGATTGACCAGACTTTTGAAGAAGCCCTCTCTATATCGCGTGATGTTCTGCGCCACCCGCTCATAGCCCTCCTTGCGTGCTCTCCAGTTGTGGTTCTGCAAGAGCTTCTCTAGCGGCAGATTGCTGAAGTCATCTGCTGGTGAGGACGACACCATTGCCTGGAAGGGAGCCCCCTTATTATCCCCCCTCATGCCAATGGGTCTTTCATCAAACTGCATCCTTACTTTGAGGATGAAATAATTAGTAGAAAAAATACTGAAATACAACTAAATCAAGACAAAAACAAACTGATATATGAAAAGGTAGTATTTTTGCAGAAGTATTTATTGATTTCACCTACAGATTTGCATCTATCTGACACGAGGGAAAGAGAGAGATAAAAGCCAACGAAAGTATTGATAGATGCATATTCCAAAGATTTTCACCATTATATTAAAATAAAACCGATTTTGAGAATAAAGCATACGGAATCCATTCCTCCCTACCTCTTCTATTTTTTGCTGACAAGATACATGAGATGTTTATTGATTTCCTTTTATGCACATTCGACGAATAAAAATGTGAAACACCCATCTATTCATTTAAAGAAGCCTCTCAAATAGAACTTTGTAAAGATTTTAATTTTTGCACAAGTCGCCGAAGGCTTCTGACTAAGCTTTATTTTTGTTCCTTCTCTTCTAATTTTTTTAGATCATTTATAGAGAATATGACCGGAGATCATTTCATAAAGCGTTCAAAAGAAAAGACAATCATATCAACGATTAAAAATGGGGCGTTGGAAACGATAATTTTGCTACTGTTGCATCTTCAAAAAACTATGATAAAATACCGGGAAAGACAATACAAGCTTAAAAAGGTTAAAATGCATCTTTCTGATTTCCTTGATCGTGGATTTGAGCTCCCAAGACAAAGTCATAAAAATATATATCAAAAATGTCAGGAAAGAAGAATACATATGACAATACTATTTCAAATCAGGGGTAAACCCCTCAGAAATTATGTCTTTTTCTGATTCCTTGGAAGAAACTGTTGCAGCAGCTCCTGAACCTGGTCATCAATATTCTCCACTTTAGAGACTTTACGCCGTTCATATATCTCTAGATACCTGTCATCTCGATTCACTAAAATCATTCCGTCGGTCATGAGAACCTGATTCGCGTTCGGCACCTTCTCCGTAGCGTGGAAGATAGAAGTCCTATTTGAATTCACGGGCATGCTCATGGATAATTCGGGACTATTGGATGATGATAAAGAGCCGCTTGCTTCGGCAATCTGCGGTTCAAGTCGGGCAGACGATTTGATATGCAGCCTTTTCCATATCTTTTTAAAACTGATGGCTCGGTATATCCTTCTCAGGATCACAAAGTAAAGAAGAAAACGCCAATTTTTTTTTATCCATGACAGGGCAATAATGGCCGCTAAATTCAACGGTGGGTTGATATTTCCGACAATCTCTTTTAGTATAGTCACCCCCGAGACGACCTGATCGCTAACAATGTCGGAAAGTTGTGAATTAGAATACATCGCTTCTCTTTCTCGCTCTTTTTCTCGCTATGTGTATGTATGTGTAAATATATCTGTATATATATATATATATATATATATATATATATTGAGCAACGAGCTCCAATGAGATAAAACACATGAAAGAGATTCATTTAATTAGTATTTTCCAATATAGAACAGTTTTTTGGGGGGGAGGGAGGGGGGTAAATAAATGCATTTGTACATATAGGCCGGGTACTGAAAAGTACTGTTTTTGCTTATTGAATGAGATTATAAAACAAAATTACTCAGAATATAAGATGAAACTATAAAACTGAGAGCTCTAAATGATAAATAAAATTAACATTTAGTCTCTTCAATTTAGTTGGGGAAACTAATAAAAAGGTGAAAAACAAAACAAAGACCGAAGCTCAATAGTTTTATGATATTTGTCAGCCTCAGATCTTAGTTGTTCCTAAAAATATATCACATTGAAACTATGCACCATCGCGTGTGTGTGTATATGATAGACACGTAAAGAGGTGTATCCTAACAGTTACCCAAATAAAAATATGCTCCTATTTTCTGTTTTCAAAGTATTGGTTACTTTTCCGTTGCTATCCGGATGGAGAATAAACTATCAATTTGTTTCTTTATGGAAGGCTTTATTGACAAGTGCAAAGTAGTTGATCGCATCAATCCATTTCTCGAGATCCTTGTCGGAAAAAGCAACGAAGGTTGCGTAAATGTCGTTTGGAAAATAATAGTGCAATGTAAAGGCCCTCTTAATCTCTACTTCAAATATTCCCTCAGGGGTTTTGCAGGATAGGATCCCGCCCGATTTATCGTAGTATTCCTTCTCACCAGGTTCCAACTCTCTTGATATAGAACGGACGGAGGCAAGGGGGATATAGCTATAAATGATCGATTGGTCGTAACCTTTATAAATAACAATAGACCCTTGGTAAACATCGGCAGTTCTTGACAATTGCAGCACCGCCGTACACACCAACGTTTCCCCGGTATCGCTGGAAAGAAAGCACAAATCCGTGCCGCAAAACAAATCGACGAGCGCCTGGCGTACTTTTGGCGATATCGATGGCCGTTTGGAAGCGGAGAAGTAAGGGTGAACCGACATCACAAACACCGCCACCGCGGAGAAATCCTCGCTATTAAGGCTGGAAGATAGTTGGTTAGAATGATTATTTTTTACGGGCTTGTCCGCAATATGCAGAGCGCTGGCGCTGCTGCTCGTGTGATTTAAAATATATTGACCAGTGTCAAACAAGTTACTACATTCATGAAGAATCTCCATGGTTTTCGACTTTCGCCGCTCCTCAAGCATGCGCTGTATTCTTCGAGCTCCGTAGGCTATCGGAGAGTATATATTACGCACACAAAATGGGCTTTTCTGATCGCAAGGCACCTCAGATATGCTCGAAACGCCCCTGATTTTGACTAATTTTCTACGGGACATACTCTCTGAATGATGTTTATGTTTTTTATGATTTAGATCCTCCGAATAAGCACAAGAATGAACGCCCATGACTACTTGATTTCCCATCCTTTGAATATATACTTATTTTATGTGCGTTTATATAGCTATAATGTCATGTACTAATCTATACAAACAGAAATGAGGCTGAAAATAAAAAATGCGGATTAATAATAATAAAAAGATAGCGCAAAAGAAGTCCAACAAAGAGTTTCATTTTGGAATCATTGAGGAAATCTTAACACCAAGATCCTAAAAAAATACAGCAGTGCCGAAAAAATGATGAAAACTCCGTAGCAATGGTATGCGGCATCACATAATGAAAAGGCGCTGATGAGCGGTTTGACTTTCTCAGACCTGGTTCATCATTCATCCCACATTACTTATTACTTATCGTGTAGGACTTTCATCGACCGTTCCCTATGTATGAACGCAGCTGAAGTCGGATACGGCCGATTTCCTTTTCCTCATCTTCTAATTGTTGTTGAGTGGCCGCCTTTTTCTTAATCGCAGAAGCTGTTCGTATGCGGAGGCTCTCAAGTCGCAGCATCTGCCCAACTAGCGCATCGCGTGTTTGGCAATGCCGGAGCAGTTCTGCTTCTAATTCTTTCAACGAAGGCACCGGCTTCGTTTTATTCTCAGGTTTCGTTTGTTGAGGGGGTGGAGGCCCTCGTTTATTGGTCAGCGCTTCCTTCGCGGTGTTGTTTCGCTCGAAAGTCGCGGGTTTTGGTGCCCATTGATCAGACCGATGATGCGAGGGCATCGACGCTTCTCGCGTACAGGCGAGCGTCAATGCACTTTCCGCGAACTCGCGAGATTCGAGTCTCCGCAATCGTGCCTCAAGATCGGCAATGCGTTCTTTTAGCAGGTCATTTTGTCCTTCTTTCTCTTTCACCGTGTGCTGGAGGAGTTCTTTTTCTAGGGAAAGAGACTGTGTGCGGTTTTCGAGCTTGCCATGCTCAACGGTAAGCTCGTGCCTCGCATTTTCCGCAGATAAAACCTGTGCACGGAGTGATTCTATCTTGTTTTCGTACTCGCTCTGCATTGTATGGATGGTGTTATTTGCGCGCTGAAGTTCTTCTTGAAGAACATGAGGATCGGGAATGTTCGCTTTTATATTGGGCGATTCACTCAAAGGCGTATCAACCTGCTGAGGCTCCAACGAATGGTCAGCAGGAATATCGTCATCATAGCGAAGGTTCGGATCACGATAGTGATGTGGGATGGGCGCTGCGACACTTGAAGAGCGAGTGAACATATCTACTTCCTCAATACTAATCTCCGCGTAGCATGTGGCATCATCATCATCTCCGAAAGGATTTTCGTAGTACTTTGATATTTCCATATCACGACCCAATACGATAAAAGTAAAAAATTTTCGCCCTAGCAAAAATGGTTTATCTATTCTTTTTTTCCGATGGGGATATTATTTCAGAAATCCAGTATTCATTAAAATCTAAAAAGGGGACAAGGATCAGAGATGACAAATGTCTACCTAGTTTCATAAAATCCTGATTGAAAGGTCACAAGGAGTAAATACTGTGTATAGGAGAAAAAGAAGCTTATCAACATATAGGATGAATTAGCCACTAGCTTATATAGTGCTGATCCTATGGGCCCAAAGCGCAAACGCGGAGCAGAACACGTTCAGTGGGGAAATATACAGAATAAGAACAAGAATTCTATAGCAATGAAGAAAATGGTGGTGGTGGAAGGTTGTATCGGCTAATAAGCGTATCTACGGTATTTTGAATGAGTTCGAGTTGATGCTTTAATTCAGCATATTTGTGAGATTGGTCTATGTTGACTTCCGATACGAATTGATGGTATGGACGCTGGTTATTCCCTAATGGGGTAGGGTTTCCCGTCAGTCCAGCACCCTGGATCCCACTACTGTAGGCAAAAGGCACCCCCAGGGGGTGAAGAGGAGCCCCATACAGATTTGCCAAGTATTCGTTGGGGGGCCAATAGTTTTCATTCGGCAGTAAAGGGTCTGTTTGAGTACCGACCGTGGTCATAGTTTGCGTACCACGGTCTACGACCATAACCTCAACCGCACGGTAGCCCTGGGGCGGCTCATGCGCAACCTCACCTTGGGCTTCGGCAACATTAGCTTGTGCGCTACTGTTGTCAGTTTTTGAGAAAGGGGCCGCAAAGGCTAGTGATGCTGAATTCAACGATGCGCTTTGAATGATAGGAGATGACTTATAGTACTGTGATGGCGATGAAGGCGTCTCTTTTTTCGACACTGTTCCCGAATTCACGTTCAGGCGGCTGTTCCCGGCCTCATCATCTTCGTCACTAGAAGTTGCCAACCACTCACTCACAGTTTTCATCGGGATTTGTTTCCTGGTAATATGGTCTTCCCTTTACTTCAACCCAACAGCGGTGAAAACGAAGAGCTAATAATAATAATAATAATAATAATAAAAGATAAACGTAATGCGGCTAGAAAAGAATATATAAATATATATAATACACGAGCATACAAAATTCTAACCAATCGAAATACGGACACACAGAATTAAGAGCTCACCTTATCGATTGAAACAGAATAAAACGGTTCACAATGAATTTTTTTATGTGGCTGTTGGTATGAGTTAAAAAGAAATGCGTTGGAATATACGTCTGGATTATAAAATCTGTATATTTATGAATATGCATCTAGACATGAATTCAGGGAAGCGCTTTGGTTTCACATCGAAGCCCTTTAAATGCCCGTGATGCCCATAGAAGAATGCAAGCAAGTAGAACGGCACTTCTGAACGGGCCCAAAGTATTAAAGAGTGCTCGCACCGCGCCGAAGATTAGCCTTAATGGGAGGCCCAGAAGCCCAAATGCGAGAAACCCTGTCGATAAGATCAAGAACAAGGTTAGCTTCAAACCCACAATCACATACAGTACACTTAGGCAGCAGCAAAGAGCCAGCAGCACTACACCCAAAAGCTTCTCAAGCAGCACAACCTTTTGTTTGCAGTACACCAGTTCCTTTTCGGTTGCCGACAACACCTCCTTGACGTGACTCAGCTCAAGCTGGAGTGCCCGTACCCTCTCCAAATCTGTCTGATAAACCACCGCCTTCGCCGTCTCGAGCGGCCTTTGAGTGGCCTCCACGAGGGCCAACGAGGGCCGGCCGCGCGGTTCCGCAGCCCCCCCAACCTGATACGGCGCCCACGTTGGGGGAGGGGAGGGGGGGGGCCTCCCCTGCGCCCCCGCCCCCTCGTCCTTCCCCTGTCTCTCCGTCGCCGCCGCGCTGTGCCAGGCGGCGAGACAAGCGGGGCCGCCGGGGAGGTCCGTCCAGGCCAGACCCCCCCCC
>MJCC01000007.1:489168-505534 GCA_001766655.1 Phytomonas francai
AGGGTAACCCACCCATGTCCGCACTGGCAGTCCCACAGGGTAACCCACCCATGTCCGCACTGGCAGTCCCAGAGGGTAACCCAACCGTGTCAGGATTGCCCTTCCCGCAGGTCCGGCGTAGGACCTCGCGCGGGCTGCCGTCGGCGGTGCGCTCGCAGCGCAGACCGCGGCCGTCCGCGACCCACGCCAGGCAGAGCCCCTCCCACGACGCGTGCAGGACGACGACGGGCCCGGCCCCCCCTCCCCCTCCCGCCAGCCCCGCGGCCACGACGTCCGAGAGCACCACCGCGGACCGCACGCCGACAACCGGACTGCAGAAAAACAACAGCGCCCGCTCGCGAAAGGCGTCCGTGGCGGCTAAGGGCAAGACGAGAACGACGCTCGCGCGGGAGACCACCGCGCGCAGCCGCCCGGCGATCGAAAGCAGCGCATTCGAGGCCCGCGAGGGGGCCAAAGGACAGGCCTTCTCCACTGCAGGCACCGGCGGAGTCGTGGAATGCCGCTCCATACACGACGGGCCCACCGCAGCCTCGAAACGCGCGCCGTCAGCGGCGAAATAGGACAGCATTTCCTCCGTGATGGGTGGCTCCACCGGGGGGTAGGTTGGGATGATATCACCCGAACGACAAAGATAAGTCGCGAGCTGCCCAAGATAGACAACAAACGACGTGGAAGAGGATACTAGCTTGTTTGCATCGGAAGATGTCATCAATTTTCGAAAAATTGAGAACTAGTTGATTGCTATAGCTGCAGTCACTTCTCTTTAAAGTGGCCTCCGTCCTGTCTTGATGAAAATACGCTTACGCTTGTTTTGAGTATATTTTTACAGGGTTTAAAGGGGCTGAGACACTAGATTAGTCTCTCTTAGCAGAGTCATTCAACATTGAACAATAAAGACAAGCAACGACAGGGGGGGGGGAAGGGGGTAATTAACACTTTCAGTTTTAAATTTAGATGCACAAGAAAACCGCACACATAGGACTGATAAAAAACGCTTAGATTCTTCAGATACAGGAAAATGGCCTAAAATATCCTAAAAAGAACACTGAAATACAGCTTGTAAGAAATTAAAGGCTGCATTTCATATATTAGTAAAGATTATTGAACTTTGAAATAACTTTTAATAATATCAGAGGCAATCCAATTTACTTCACTAATTTGTTTTCTTTTCAGCACTAGTTACAGCCCCTTTCTGATTTCTTTGGTTTTGTATTTTTTGTTTGCCCTCATATATACCTATAAAAATCTGAAAAATGAACGTTATAACGACAACCAAAATCATCGACGGCCCCACCCACCACGGCCTTTCCACAACCTGGCGCGGCGAAAGCTTAGGAGAAAGTGGGACATACCCATGCACCCACACGCGCTCCTCCTCCCCTTCTTCTTGTGTGCTCGAACCATCCTTAAAAAGACTCCGTGGGAGACGCAAATCCATCGTAAACTCATGCTCTGAGAAGAAGTTAAGAATAATGCTGCCTTTTCGGGTGGATTGGGTGGGGGAATCTCCTGGAATGTTGAGGATCGCGGAGGCAATTCGCGCGAACATGGGAAAGTCACTGAGCATCACGCTCGTCATTCCGGGTCGCGTAGGACGGAAAAGTAGCTCTGTCGTGGCTGTAGGCTGAGCAATACCTTCCTGAATTGCGTCGAATTCCTTCCTCAATGCTTCAGGGTCCTCTGGAAGATAAAAGGCCGTTACCTCCATGGAAGGGCGCTGCTTAAAGGGAAAATTATGAATAACCCCATCAAAGGCAAGCAGTGTTGGCCGCTCTCTGTTAATGGGAAGGGCCTTCGAGCCTTTCGCTTCTGAGGTTGTTCCCATCGTCGCTGTTAATCCGCTCAGCTCATCATCAACCAGCTCACGTGGACGAGAAAAATGCGGGATTGTGGTTACAGTGTTCTTCTCTTTTCGCTCCGTCATCGGCAAAAGAAGATCACCGTTCGGGATTAGCTCCCCATAAAACCGCCCTTTGAAGTTGGGCGAGCTTTGAACCCGAAGCGTGGCGTTAAACACACCAAACGACTGCGTTACCACGCTAACTTTGAAATCTTGAGGAAGGATATCAGATAAGGTTGGGATATTGTCAGAGACAAACTTCGCACTATTGGTCGCCGACGCTGATACGAAAAAGGGATGTAATAAAAGCATCACCACTAACAGATTAAAAATAAAAAGCTTCATTCTCATTTACACGTTTTTTAACGTCTTTATTCCCTTTAAAAAGCTAACTTGTAATGCGATAGAATTAATAAAAAGAGCTCTTGTCTTGGTGCAATGGAAAAAGGGAAAAAGTTTAAACCTATGTTTTTCCGATACATAATAGATACAACTCCTTGATAACAGAAATAATCGCTTCTCAGAGTGATCAAATACAAAATGAAACTAAATCTAGAATAATTTAACCAGCATGACATTTCATAATTTTTGGGGTATACACATCAAGATTTAAACTGTGAAGCAAAACCGTAATTGCAAGCTATTACGAATAGAGATAAAAGTAAATCAAAGAAGGCGGATCTGGCAGCGGCTTGATAATCTGTAACTCTAGAGGGAAAAGAGCAATATAGACTACGATTCCACTGCTGAATTAGTATAAAAAGTAACGCAGAAGATATATTTTGAAAAAAAAAAAGAAAGAGGAAGAAATAAAAAGCTCTCGCCATCCACTTTGACTTCATGAGTACCTTTTTGTTGTCTAACTCAAAAGAAGCTGGTTGGTGGATGCTGAAAGGACCTCCGAGTCGCTATGAATGCATCACAAGCATACGCCTACCACACACACCACACACACATACACCCAACGTGAAGTGAAATCTCGCCACATCGCCAGCAGGCAGCCCCATGGGTGTAATTACGCATTACAGGAGCTGTCGCTGTACTGATGCTGCTTCCATACTGTGAAAGACCACGCGGGTTGAAGTGGTGCTCGGTGAGTGAAGCTACAATGCGCAAGTACATCTCGCATAGCCTTTGAACCCAAGCCCCTCATAATACGCTGCTAGCGCAGTGGAAGGGAGGGCCTTCGAACTTTGCTTCCAAATAGCACACACCCTGCGGGTACCGTAGAAAATGTGTGTCTGCCGTACATTTATGTGTAGAGTGTTGGTTCCTAGTCGGGTTAATGATGTCAGAGGAGGAATTTATGCATAAAGAAAGCGAAAGATGTAATTTTAGGTGGCTCATAGCCACCCGGACGAAAACACAAGGGTGAGTAGTTCTTCCATGTCGCTTACAGAAGAAACGTTATTTCAGATTAGGATTGGTGTAAAAATAGAAAGCGTACCACCCCTGACAAAGATATCGGTACGAGAAGCACGGCATGGGTGAAGGAGGTGTTTATATGAATTTTTGAGTCGTATAAAGAATAAGATTTTCAAGCTCCTGAGGGGGCTGAGGGTGGTGTATGATATTTCCCCTTGAGGTTGTATTTATAAGCATATATGAATACATGCGCTTTCAAAAGGGTGGCTCTGGGCTAAGCGTCACCGATGAAGACGCGAATCACTTGGCCAATTTTTTCTACATTATTTAACGCGTCGACGGCTTGAGGGGGATTTTCTAGACAACCAAGCACATAGAGGTAATCTTGATGGACATGCAGTGTGGTACCGCCTAGACGCCGTGGGACTGCCCCCACCCGTAGCGCTATCTCCACCCATTTCGCGCAGTAGGTATGCGGGAGCAGCCGCTCGCCGCCCCCGTCGGCAGGCGGAACCCACTCCTGCAGTTTGACAATAAAAAATCGAACCTCGTGGCAGGGCGTCGTGAGCTGCGCCAAGACGGCAATCCGCTCCGCGTAAGGGTCTCCAGGGCCCCCGCCCGGGGGCAGCCCCGCGACGGCGACATCCGGCAAAGCCGGCAGCGCGCCCTGCGCGGCATCCCAGCGCACGGGCCTCCACGGCGAGGCGGGCGCGTCCGGGTCGAGCGCGGCCGTGGGCGGCCGGCCCCGCAGGACGTCCCGAAGCTCCCCGGCGGGCAGCGTCAGCAGCGGCGCCACGTCGTCGTCGGCGATGCCGCGCCCGCCCACGAGCGCCACGCCGCCGTCCCGGAGGCCGACGCCGCGGTGGAAGCCGCGAGGGGCGGGCAGGAAGCCAAAGAAGCGTACCCGCACAGGGGCGGGAGGCCCCCCTTCGCCCCCCTCCACCGGGCACTCCAGGAGGTAGCACTCCGCGCGGAGGCGGGAGGCCGCGTCGAGGCCACCCGTGAGGAGGACGCGGTGGGGGGCGGCGGCCCCGCCCTCGCCCGCCGCGGCCCCCGTCAGCGGCAGGGCGTCGTGGAAGGCGAGGGCGGGGAGGTCGTGGGCGGGGAAGTCGAGCCGCTCCCAGCGCGCCCCCGCGGCCCCCTCGCGCGGGAGGACCGCCAGCCAGGCCTCCGTCCGCGGAAGCCCCGCCGCCCCCGCGTTCACGCCCCCGACGAGCAAAAGCCGGACGACGCCCCCCCCCACCCCCGAGGGCGGCGAAAAGGACGGGGGCAACGCGGTCAGGGTCGCGCCGTACTCTGCGGACGGCATCACCTTCATGTGCTGCTGCTCCGCAAAGGGCGCCAGGTGAAGCCGAAAGACGGGGTGCGAGCCGGAGAGCTGGAGATAGCAGAGGCTGTCGGAAACCTCGGCGGCAGGGGCACGGGGGAGGAAGGCGCGCGATTGCGGCTGGAAGAGATTCGCGCACCACTTCCGGCTGCCCCCAAAGACGTAGAGCGCGGTGCCCCCGCCCTCCGGCGTCGCCGCCACCGCTGCACAGTGGTAATGGACACGTAGCGCGGCATAATTCATCATACGCTCGCAGTACGCGAGGTGGGGGGAAGAAGAATAGGGTGAAAAATACAGGGTCGACGATCCATTTTCCAGCAGTGGCACCCACTGCCAGGAAAAGCGAGCGCGTAGAGCGGCGTGGATGGTTTGGTACCATTTCTCGCACACCTCCGATGTGCTGAAGCGGGCCCAAAACACCTTGCCAGAGCTCAGAGTAAACAACGCAAAGCAGTTAGCATCCGAGAGCCCGCTGACAGGGTACACATCAAGACGATCTAACGCGATGACGGTGGTGTATGCTTGCACCGCGCCGTTTGCTTCGAGACTGTAGGCAAGAAAGTAACGGTCCGTGAGGGAAAGGTAGCGCGTCTTCCATTTACCCGTCCATTCCATCTGCTTGCGTACGGTTGCCTGGAGCAGAACCATCCCCCAGCATACGTCCAGCCCCAGATCCACTCTTGGGTTGACCTCCGCATACGTATCCGCCATGGGGGCCGCACTCGATTCATTATCCGAAATCGGATGAATTTCAGCATCAGCAGGATGAAAACGAAAGTGAGAAATATTCTTGGCTTGTTTGATGGCATTCTCTGTGGAAACCTCGTTATCACTAGAGTTTTTGGAGTCAATAGCAGGAGTCGTATTGGGAAGAGCAGGACAAAAGTCGCTGTTCAACCCAGAAACCCTAACAGCAACCGGCACTGTGAAAGTAAACTTAAGAGCAGCCAAAAGGCACTTCAGCCATTCTTCATAAATATCCAGCTTGGGTGTTCGGAGCGTCCAGCACGGCCCCTCAATCAGCCACACAGAAAACATTAATCCTTTTTTTTGTATATCATTGCAATCTAAAGAGGCTACGGTACCCCACTTCTTTTCACCTGCGCTTTTTTCGATCCGATAGGACAAGCGATTGCCATCGAGTGTAAAGAAGCGTGTATCCCATGCAAATCGCCATTCCGCCTTCTTCTCGAGATAAGATTCAATAAAAAAACGACCATGTGAACAGTATGACATTTAAAAAATAGCAGATCAGCTATCTTTTTTTGGAACCCAGCTAATTTTTCTTATTTTTTTTAGTACTCCAGCTTTACCAATATAAGGAAACGCTGTTTCTGAACCTAATTAAGGAAAAAAAGATTTATTCTTCTATTATGTATGTGTTTAAAATGGTTTATATATTTTAGAAGGCAAATGTAAAGAGGTGAACTCATATTAGTACATTCATCAGGTTCATCACCTGCTAAAAAACTCAAAACTTAGGATAGAGAAATAGGTCAAGAAGCAGAATCACAAGAATGATGTTATGCACCCTCAAAGCACACTTCAGATGCTTAAAAAATGGACACGAGTGGTGTGGTAGGTCTCTTCCATACGATCAAAAGAGATGACGGAAAAGGATCACTGTTCATAATTACTGCATCTTCCATTCCTGCGCATTCGCCTTATGAACAGCCTCCCTCCATCCCCTCCTCCACATCGTGATACGCCCTCGTTCTTTCACTCACGTTCCTGTCGGCCAACCCCTGCCTTATCAACCGAGCAGGGGATGATCCTCCACCATACCCAGCAGCTCGTGCAGTTGGCGTAAAGTATCATATGCTCCCCGACGCTGCTCTGCCGCAATCTTCTCAACCGCTGCCTCCTCATCACCACCGCTCAACGCGTACGCAAGCAGGAGCTGATCCACCTCCGCAGCCTCCCACGGCCCCCCACAATCAAAGGACTCGCGCTTTGCGACTGCATGGCCGTCAAGGGAGCCACAAAACGCACACGCACCGTGGTCTCTCGTGGAGCCGGCACCCTTGCAGGAGCCTCGTACGACGGGAACGCCCTCCAAGAGACTGAGCTCGGAGTACGGCCTGAAGGGCGATTCCAAAGACAGCGAAGAGGCTAGAGAAACTAGGGAGGAGGAGGGTGGGAAACCCCGAATGTTGTTGTGATTTCGAAAAGACTGCACAAATTGGGGAAGACTCGGTAAGGTTGAGGTGAGTTGCTGTCATTTATTCTCCTTCGACATGGTGGTGATGATCTTTTGATAGCCATCGTAGCATTCGTCGAATAAAGTACGTCCTTGAGTATCATCGGTGGATTCTTCGTTGACCATTGATGGGGTATCGTAAGAAACAGGTTTCCCATCCTTGCGATCGCGCTTTAAATTCCACACTACACATGACGTGTGGTTTGAATATGATGGACTCGATGATAAAATAGTGAACAAGGGCTACGTGGGAGAGCCTTACTCATGCATGACCATGACGATGCGGAAAGGCAGTGTGCCCTTCGTTTTTCGCAAGATAGCCTAGCTAAAGGCGGGTACAAGATCTAACTCATGCAGCAGATCCTCTGCAAGAATGGTTCGTAGGAAAGTAGTAGGGCGCGGCGAGGCTGCTGCAGCAGAATCCTGATCCCTTTCTGTGTCCTCCGCTGAGAAAGGCAAGAAGAGTTTCGCCCAAGATTGAATTCGAGTCTGAAAAGCAGCCACAACATCGTCATTGTTCAGGTCGGTGTGTGTAAAGCAGGTGTGCTTACCCCGGAATAGCAACCAAGTGGAAACGTGGTCAGGTGTAAAAGGACGTTCTTCCAGGGCACCTGGGAAGAACTCGTCAAATCTCTCGTTAATGAATTTGATAAGAACGTCAAAGGTGCAGCGAACCGTATCAAAGGGAAGACTCTCCTCAGGTGTCCGCAAACCAAGTTTGGTGAGCATCAGGGAAGGACCGGGCCATCCGCCGAGGTAAATCTATCAACGCATGGAAGTGCTATCTCAATGAAGGATTCAGCGGCTCTTTATGCGGTAAATGGCTAAATTATAGATTTGAACCTTCACCAATACCGCTCCCTCTCCCTTGTTTTTATACTCCTTGATGACAGTGGCTTATTTCGGTACTACTGCTACTAGCCCACGTCTTTTCCTTGAACTTAGTGGACACTTTTCCGCACGACTGCCTCTAGCATTTTACCACAATGAAAGAGTCCCAAAAAGAAAAAAGGGGCATGAGAAAAAAAAGGTTAAAGGCAAAGACAAAACATGATTCTACAAAAAGTTCTACACTTTCTCCCTTTTTTTGTGCAATAATAAACATTAAGTAAATCCCAGCAGATGCCAGCAGAGAAAAAAACTATAAAGTTTTTAGCGAGCAGAAGGCAACTCATTTTATTGTCTTTTGACCCACTTGTAGAGTAATTATGCACTCTTCATTATTCATTTGTGTACCTTCCCTTGATGCCTCAAGGTTTAATAAAAACAACAATGCTTTTTAACTGACATAAAAAAGTGCTGAGTCTTTGCATGATATACGGAAGCTTCAATGGAAAACTTAGTCGTACAGATATAGGTATATAAACCTCAACTATTAATCATAAAACACGAAAAAAATACTAAATATATATGTAGATACATTAAGTCCTCTGAAATTTTCCAGCATAAATTTGACAATATATTATTGTATTTTTATCATCTCCCCCCCCCCCCCCCTGTTATAGGGCACTTCCTAATCTGCATCTACTTTTTGCACAAAGGAGGTATGGTGAGTGTACAGCTCTACAATAAGTTGATACAGCAGCGCCCGTAAGTGATTCTGTGCCTTGGCTAAACTAATACGCTTGTCTGGATTATTTTGAGTAAGATCGCAGACTATCGCAAGCTCTGGGTATGCATGGAGCATTTCTTCACCTGGGGAAATACCCTCTCGAAAATTCCTCAGCACGTCAAGGCGTTCCGCGATTGTCTTTGGCAGGATGTACATCTCCGCCAGCAGTATTCCCAAGGAGAAAGCATCCGAGGCCGTTGTGCAGACGCCACCACGAATCTGCTCAGGGCTTGAATAAAGAGGCGACCCCACCCCCGTAGTATTCACGCCTTTAGTAGCAGAATGGTTATTCGCCACACCACGAAACCTGGGATGACCGACCAGCTTGGCGAGGCCAAGATCGCTCAGACGGACCTGCACCAGCGTCCGCTGCAACCATTTAAAAGTTTTATGCACCTCAGCATCCATAATGGCGGGCACCGCACCACTCTCAGGGGCGTCCGCGCTAGCAGAGGTAGAGAACAGGCACTGAGGAGACGAGAAGTGCCTTCGGTTCCGGATTATGAGCTCTTCCGCAATCTGATGTGGGGTATTCAAGAGTAAAGAGATTGTTTCGTCGTCGTAACTGGGTTCAACGATATCAGTCTTGCTGGACAGAATTCGAGATGTTTGGGGGTGGTTGTTCTGAAAGGGAACTTTAAATGGGGGCATTGTGGGCATTTTTGCATGTTTTCCTCTGAACGATGGCACAGCTCCTTGCCAGAGCCCGTTGGGGTACAAAAGATAGTTTAGGCCAGCCCTCTGTCTTACAGGCACAAGAGCCCCAGGGGTGGGGTTGGCGGTGTCAACCACTCCTCTCCACTCACTATTTCTCCGCCTTAGATTGCATACATCCGCCTCTGGAGAGATTTCTTCAATGCCATCGCTCTCGGATTCGGCCTCTAAGCTACTGTCACTCCCAACATCCAGGTTTGCATGCTGGCAGCGGAAGTCTAAAAGAACGTTTGAAGGTTTAATATCTCGATGCAGGATGCCGCGTCGGTGCAAATACCGGAGGCCTGAGATAAGCTTCAGCGCAATGACAAGATTTCCGAGCCGATCCACACTCTGTCGCTGCGAAAGGTAATTCGCGAGCGTAGTTTGGCAGAACTCCATTTGCAAAAAAACAACGCGAGAGCCAATTATTGTGCGCCCTCGTTCGCTATTGCGATAAAAATCGCCCGTGTGTTTTAGCACTTGAGGATGAACCGGAGATGGAATGTGCGCTTCCGAGAAGGACGTTGATATCAACGAGGAGCTCCTTGAGGGGCTCTGGTCCCCCTCCGTCAAATCACTCACACCGGTGGAGGATGAAGAGAAGGAAGAAGAGCTCGATGACTCCTCCTCACTTTCAGACTCGATGCGGCCCGGGTAGTCGAGGGTCCGCGAGGTGTGCTGGTCCCCCCCCGGCTGCAGCCGTAGGTTCCCCCAGCGCCAGCTGGGGACGCGCGGCGGTGCCCCACCCGAGACCGGGCCTCCAGTCGCACGAGGGTGGGCCGGGGACGGGCCTGTGCCGGGAGAGCCCATTTCCGGGCCCCATCCCGAGACACCTTTCACAGCGGTGCCAGCCCTGGGCGGCCGGAGAATACCCGCCTCGCGTGGGCGGCACAACCCAATTCGGAGGAGCTGCTGCGCCCGCTTCGGCGTGATCAGCTCTGACCAGCAGGCGTAGTAGCGCACGAGGTGTGGGTCGCTCAGGGTGGAGTGCACGCGCACCTCTTGCAGCACGTCCTTCTCGCTCGCGTAGTCCCGCACGACGAGGATCTTAATCGCGTAGAGGACCCTTGTCATGCGGTGTCGCACGAGCAGCACGGCGCCAAAGCCGCCGGAGCCTAGTAAGTGCAGGGGTTCGAAGTTTTCATCGAAGAAGGAGCTGATCGTTTCCACATCGGGCTGCTCTTGGTGGAGGGCACCCTCAATGATGTGGGTCAAGGGCTCGTGCGAAAGTGACCTCCCCACGAAGTTGATTGCTTTAAAATGAGAGAGTTTATGTGCACTCCTACTGTCTTTGTGGTCGCTGTCGGGGTGGGTGGAAACGTACGTGATGAGACGTTGCCCTTGATTGCGGTCCTCTGCAAGGCCGGTACTTCCCAGCGAGACTATTGAATTGCTAGGCGCTTTGAACCTGATCCTCTGTTGACTCTCAAAGTGTTTGGGGGTCAAAATGATCACATGCGGTTGTGATGGGAGATCACTCGAATATGGAACGAGAATATTATCTGAGAGTGGGGTCGAGGTATTAGTTTGTGTAGCATCCTCGATTTTCTGAACTACTGATAGCTGAGTAAGCTGTCCTTCGTCGCAAAAGCGAAAGTCTAACATAAAGGCACCAGTAATGGCTAGCCCCGTAGTCTGCCCGAGGCTCACGCTGTGCTCCGACATTATTGGGACATCTCCCGTATCCGGTAACCACGTAATATGAATATTCGGAGTTTCTTCCTCAGCATTGGATTGCTGGGAGCCTTCCCGCTTGAATATGACCACCACAGGCAACGCCATCAGTTGAGGTAATGAGGAAGAGCGCAAGTAGCGCATGTGCGCTTTGGGCTCCGCAAAGAGACTCTTATCGCTTCTGAGAGAGCTTTCATCTTTCACGCCTTTGATCAGTAGAGCTGAAGTCGATATTTGTCGGCCAAAGATGTTGCTAGCATTGTTGTTGGTGTCGTTGCATATCTCTTCCTTTGACGGCATTCCTAACTCAAGTGTGTGATCGATGAGTTGAATTTGATGCCTTATTGAACGCCTTTTATTGATTGTGAACTTTTCATACCAAGAGACCTGGACTAAACTCGATAGAACGTGAATCCCCAAAAGCGCACGCCGCTGGGGAGCAACGCCCGCACGCGTGGTCGAATCCTTGAAACTGGGTGAGAGAGTTGAAGGCGCCGCATGCCAAGTGTCCTCAACCCCCTCACTTGCATCATCCTCAAGGGAAGCTATGTGCCACGTGCCCGACCACACATCCACCTCGAGGTACGTCTCCTCCGTCTTACGCAGGGAGACGATTCGATGGAAGGGCTGCGGGCCCTCGGCCCTTTGACGGCCTAAGCTATTCCAGGACTTTTGCGCAGTCTCGTGGGGGATCCAGCCCTGGAGAGGGTGGCACCAAAACCAGAGTGCACTTCGCCGCTCCTGCGCGTGGCGCGTTGCCGTTTGGTCGGGGTGGCTCGTCCCCATGGCCTCGCCGAAAGGATGCAGGGAAGAGGGGGATCGCGTGCGGCACGGCGTGAGCACGGCAAGCCAATTCGAGGGATGCTGCACGCGCTGCACCCAGTCCACCTCAGATACCGCCTCACACGCAGCACTCGCGCTTGCGGTGTCGAGCAACCCGGTATGCGCGGAAGGGTAGAGATCTTCCTTTTTAAGCGAAGGCATTTCTGAACAACCGGGTAGGAGATAATCTTCAGTGCCTTGGGCATCCTGACGCCCCGCTTTTTGGGAAGGGGCGGTAGTATCAGCGTCGATCGTTTGGGGCTTCGCACCTCCAGAGGAGGCACTGCACACACACTGCGCAAGCGATGCGGTTGAGGTTCCTAGACTCGTCAGCCCACCCCGTCGCTCGGGATTCAAAGGAACCGGAATGCACCAGCGGGGGGACTGGGGTCGCTCGAGGGAATAGCAATACAGAGTAGCATCTAGTCCCACAAGGAGTATAAAAACTTTTTCAAAAGAGGGTATACTGGACTCCGTGTGCATGCAAGAAGAGGTTATTTATCTACTATAGTGATTATTCAACTGTAAATCCTACATAGGCATCATATTAGGAAGAACAGGAAGAGATGATGGAACACAAAATTTTACTCAGATTTCCTTCTCATAGGTCAGAAAAGGAAAAAGTGTTTTTGTTACACACTCTTACCATCGCCTGAGACTGAAGACCTTTATCCTTTCACCTTATCTGCAGCTACCTATTAACCGTGTCTTATGGTTGTGCTTACGCACACATGATTAAGAGATTCTTGGGCAACAGTACATCCTCCTTGGGGAATTAGGAAAGCCTAGCTTTAGTGAACTTTAGAGCAGTCAAGATCAAATACGCAAGAAGTATGCCCCCCCCCCCTCCCCAAAATAAATAAAGCACTCCTTTTCGCTTATCTCTGCAACCCGTTCAAGGTTTACCCTTTCAGTGATTTTAGTTGGCTAGCGTTGCGCTTGGCGCCCGCTGCTTTTTTGGCTTCATTGAGATTGAACCTAGCTTTCTTCTTCCCAGTAAGCACGCTCACCTGTTCCTCGTATGTACGCTCGGTTTCGCGCTCGAGTAAAGATACGTATCCTTTCAGAAGAGGATGACAAGCACTTTTATTTTTCAGAGTACAAGAATCACCACTTTGACTCTCCGAAGGACTTCCATCAGTGTTGACTACCTCCGAAGAAGTCTCTTTCTTTTGTTGCTGCTGTTGTTTATAGAGCGCATCCTTGGACTGCATCTGGTGGTATAAATTATACTTGCGAATCTTGAGGTTTTCGTGAGTGCGGGGCTCCGTCCAATCGCACCCGGTGATGTCCCACACATCTATCAGAGCCTGACGATCATCCTCGAAACCGCACGGCTCGTGAACGACCTTTCGCGAATGAGAGGAAGATCCTTCGACCTCCGTACAGTCTTCGAGTCCGCGATACCACGAAACCAGCTGCCGGCGCATCGCCTCCGCGGAGGTCGCGCGGATCAGCAGCGCCGTGCAAATGTCCTGCAGCTCGTGCACTACGATCTCGAAGGCGCGATGGGAGAACTGCCAACTTATGTCTTTGAACCCGCACTCCCAGAGAATAAGCGGGTTGGCGTCCGCCAAGGGGTAGACCGGCTTTTGATCACCGCGCTCCAGAAGCTGGGGAACTACCTCGGGGGACTCCAGGCCACGCCCGACAAGGAAAAGCACCTCCATCGTGGACCGGATTTGGTGATATAAGAAGGAGTTCGCCGTGATCTCAAAGTACGAGATCACCTCAGGCAGGTACTCACTGCGGTGGATCCCGACCGCGCTAACTGTGCGCTCAAAGTTGCTCACATTCACGACATCAATCTTGCAGAAGTTGCGGAAGTTATGCGTCCCTAAAAAGTAGCTCGCGGCGCGAGCCATCGCGTCGAGGTTCAGCCCACGATGCGCAAAGTAGTAGCGGTAGGTCCGACTGATGCAGGAAAAGCGCGCGTCAAAGTCGTCGGAAACATACGAAAAGCCCACAATGCGGATCGTCGGCGGAAGGGTACTGTTCAGCATCTGACCGTAATCCAGCGGTGGCTTCTGCACCGGATCGTCTGGCCACGAACTGGCCCTCGCTTTCAGTGAAAAGACGTTTCCAAGGGCGCTGACGCCCTTGTCGGTGCGCCCGCACCGACCGAATTTCTCCGGACCGCTCTCTGGAATCAGTCGGAGGTGCTTAAGGGCGTCGCAGACGATGCCCTCAACAGTATTCTCCGTCTCCCCCTGCTTTGCGAGGCCATCGTGCACGTGGCCGTGGTAGGCTAAGCGCAGCGCAATCATACGGCTCGGATAGTTGTCAAAGACAAAGGCCCGATCAACCTTTCTTCGCTTTTTATTACCGCTCCCGCCGTTGGAAACTGGTGTAGACGATGTGCTCATTTTTTGAGACATCTCCTTAAATATAGATATGCACCCGTTTTCTTTACCGTTGGGTTCATGCAAATTGACGGAACCGTTGCTATTTGTGTGAAAGGTATGGGGAGGGGAAAATGAAAATGCCCAAAAAATTATAGGCTGCGTCCGTGGACCGGAGAAAATATATCGAAAGACGTTTGCTAGCAATACATACCACACACTATTGGATAAAAGCCATGCTATGCGTGTGAAAAGATACAATCCCAAATTGATTGCTTACATTTGAAAGGCATACCCTTTTTTTTTTTTTAGGGGGGGGGGGGGGAGTCATTTTTAAAGGAATATTGTTTAAAGAATTTCGATTACTACTATTTGTTAGGTTCTAGGATTTCGTGTGGAAAACTTTTCAAAGGAGAAAACGCGCCAAATACTATTTCTGCAGAAGGCTTCACTTCTGACGACCTGTAAGCCTCAAGGCTGGCGTCCGGCATCCGAGAACCCTTCGCTTAATCCGTAGGCACCGATGCCTCGACCTCGTTGAGCTTTCTCTCTCGTATGAGCGCCATGGTGTGCGATATCACCGCCGCGATATCCTCCGGCGACGCCATGCCGCCGATCCCGACATCCCCGCAGGCCAGACGCTTCGAGACGGGGTTCACGACCTGGAACATGGCGTCCTCGAGGGTCGCCGGGCGGGCGGGGGTGGCGGCGGCCGAGGCCTCCCCCCCTTCGACCGCGTACCACGCGCGGAGCCGCGCGAGGTGGTCGTCCGTCACGGGGTGCGTCCACATCGCGGTGTTCATCGCCGGGCAGAGGACGACGGGCTTCCGCCGGACCTCCCAGGCCCGCATGACGCAGCTGACGAGGTTGTCGCAGAGCCCGCCGGCGAGCTTCGCGAGCGTGTTCGCGTCGAGCGGCGCGAGCACGACGAGGTCGGCCCAGCGCCGCAGCTCGATGTGGATGACGGCGTCGTTCACGCCCTGCCAGGCCGCCCACTCCTGCGTGTCTGTCAGGATGCTCGGGAAGGGGACGCCGGTCCGGGAGGGCTGCGCGCGGCGAAGGAAGTGCAGCGCGGGCGTCGTCGCGGCGATCCGGACGCAGCAGTGCTCGCCGGCGAGCTCGTCGAGCAGCAGGCCGGTCTTCACCGCCGCGACGCTGCCCGTGATGAGGATGAGCAGGTTCACCCGAGGTGGGGGGGACGGTGACGCCGTTGACATCCCTCGCACAGGTGCTTTTTTGTCTCCTCACAGACTTGTGATAGGATCTATCGTTGCTAAAAAGGAATAGGTGAGGGTTGGATTGGAAGGTGTTACACTGCAAAGTATTGAAACGGAACTTTGAACAAGACTATAAAGAAGAAATGCACAGAGGAAGAGGAGAACAAATGGGAATGGGTTGGCGACAAGTGACAGAGATTCCCCCCCCACCCCTTTTTTTATTTTTTCGGGGACTTTGTCTTTAGAATGCATGTTCTTGTACGCTAACGTTTCATATGGAAAGGTAAATCTGCTTGGGAACTCACCGCATGTGATCATTTTCTTTTTTATAGCTTCTTAAAAGGACTTACTGGTTTGCATGCATATATAGAGATATACGTTAGAGCAAATAGGGAAGCGATTGCGTCGAATTAAAGGGACTAAAATAGTGGATATGATTCGATGTTAGGGAATAGACCAAGGAGTAGTTTTAAGGACCAGCACTGCATCTTTAGTTCTTGCGTAAGTAGGTGTAATTGTTTATAAAAAAAAAAAAAAAGAGAGCAACTACCGCAGTGAGAAGATACGTGCAGCTTGAAAATAGAATTGAAGTTTGCTTATCTCCTTCATAACCCTTCCCACACCTTCCCTTCCGCTTGTACATTCTTTCACTCCCTCTGCACAGTTTTAGTCGCTAAAGTCCTCAATGACTTCGCCCTCTGGAATCAATAGCATAGCCGCGCGATCAACGCCTGGCCCCTCAAAACCCTCAAAGCCTTCGTCTTCTAGCAATCCCTCATCAAAGGGCGGGTCCCCAGAAATTAAGTAAAATGACTCCTCACGGAGCCCAACGGAGGCTGGGAGTCCTCGCTTTAGCACGCGGTAGCACAACTCACTGCACGGTCGTTTTCTTGCGTGCGCCAATGGGTGCGTGGGGCCGCCCTGCCCGACCCCTTTAGTGTGGGAAGACGAATGGAGGCCTGCAGAATGCTCGGATGCTCCCGGGAGAGGCCTTTCCCGAGACAAGGACGAAAATAAAAAGACGGTTCGTCTTCGTCCCGGGGAGGTTACCGACCGCGGGGCGGACGACGAGGGCGGCGGCGGTGGCCGCAGGGGGGCATCCCGGGGCTGGCGGTCGAGGACGATGTACTGCGCGTAGGGCGCGTAGTCGAGGACGGCGACGGCGAGCGCGCCGCAGCGGTGCGCCCCCCCCGGCAGCGTCTCGCGCAGGATGTCGAGATCCTCGGCGGCCAGCGGCCGCTCGGCCTCGCCGGGCCGCGGCGGGCGCCCGA
>MJCC01000007.1:505564-533403 GCA_001766655.1 Phytomonas francai
CGAGGCGCGCGAGGAAGCCCCTCCGCGCGGCCGCGGGGTCTCGGAGGCGGGGGTAGGGCGCCGCGAGGAACGGCGGGGGGTGCTGCGCGACGAGCGCGCGCGGGACGTGGACGTCGCGGTGCGCCGCGCGGTAGGCCCGGTCAAAGACGACGAGGCCCATCAGCGCGAGCGCGCGCGGGAGGGCGCCGTCGCCGGCCTCCGCCGTCCGCTCCCCCGCGCCCCGCCGGCCCCCCAGCTCGCGAAGGGCGCCGGAGGCCGAGAAGAAGTAAAGCGCCGCCTCCCCGCGCAGGGGCCCGTCCACGGCGCTCGCCGCCGCCGCCGTCGCCGCGTACGCCGCGAGCTGATCGGGCGCGAAGTAGTGCGGGAGGTTGTTCGTGAGGTAGCCGAGCAGCACCTTCGGCCGCACGCTCAGCCCCGCGAGGACGTCCGACAGCGCGTACTTCTGCGTGAGCAGCCGCGCGGTCGCGTGGGAGAGGTTCAGGTACTCATCGCGCGAGGTCGCCTGGACCTGGCGTCGGTTCAGTAGGGCTGCAGGGGTCCTCGCGCGTGGGGGGGTCGGGTTCCGAGCGACATCGTGGGAAGACATCGAGCTCTCCGCGGTCTCCTCCATCACCGTCAGTAGGCTCAGCGGCGTCGGCTGATGCGGCGTCAGACGGCGCCCGATTGCCGCCGTTTCCTCTTCACAGCGCTGCCTTTGATTCTCCCGGTCTTCACTTTTTTCGTCGCCCCTTCTTCCTCTTCTGGGAATCCCCGCCGCCCCGCCGCCTCTCCCTTTTGCGATCTTGCTGTAAGGAGCCGGATGAATGCTTTCCACTATGATGCTATCCGTACTACTGCCGCTGCTTATTGACTCCATCTCGTCAATATTCTCATCAACCGATCGCTCCTTCTCCCCTTCGCCTTCGACTACGGAAAGAGGATCCTTTTCGTGCACGTTGGCAAGGTTAGACGGTTTAGTCGGTCGATAACCGAGGGGGCACCACCGCTCAACGTCTAAAACTCGTGCGCAAAGTGCCTCATCCGAGATCTGCTCGTGAAGAAGAGCCGTCGAGGCCGCTTGCGTCCTGGGATGGTTTGGCGGAATAAGCATCAACCACTGCATCTGTAGTAGAGCTTGTCGGATATCCCCTTGGCTAGACTCCGCGATCGTTGTGATATCCTCCTCCGAGAGAAGTGTCGACGCCTGCTCGATCCTGTTCGCAAGGGTGCGCTTTCCCTTGCCTGATCGGCCACGTTTGAGAGGCAAAGAGCTTTTTTGAGAGGACACGGCGGGGCTGCCACTCTTAGCCTCCCCTAAAGGCGGGTCCTGCGCCCTTTCGCAGCCCCTACGCTTCTCCTCCGCAGCGAGGATCACCATTATACGTTTTTTTAAATTAATAGGCGTGATGGGAGTACAGTGGAATAACTCGACAGCTGGGCTACTTAAGAACTTATTAGAAAATGCATCGTGCAAGCCTACCTTATCATTATGCGTGTCGTGCATCGTGTGGATGAAGAATATGAAATGCTGACGAAGCCGATAGATCAGACTGGCCGTGTTCTCTGCTGAAGGTCCACCGTTTTCGGAAGCTTCGCTTTGCGCGGTCGCACAGAGCGCCTCATACTGACGGAGGAATTCCAACGATTTTCGCTGCAAGAGACTATCCGCCGTCTCTCCATATAATTTCACGATATGTGCATAGACAATACGATCCTTTTGTGTAATCTCAAGCTCTTCGTCCTTGCCGCGTTGCCCCAATTCCATTTCCAACCTTGAAGCTGACGAAGCGAATGGCTCGCAAGAGGGATCTCCCTCGCTTGGTGGTTTGTTTTTAGCATTGTGCGTGGTGCTGCTAACGAGGGGAACTTGATACGCATTGGAACCTCCCCAGGGTTGAAGAGACGCGGAATTCAGCTGTAGAAGAAGATTGTGCAGCCATTGGTAGTATCCTATAGAACTCACCTCACAGGTGTGGAGCTCCTCGATAATGAGTCTAGAAGGGGGTGCTGTGGAACCCTCCAGATTCGCTTCTGTTTTGCCGCCGTCTGGAAAGCGATTTGAGGGAACGGCTGAGTTTGAGCGAGAAGGTGAGCTCTGCCAGACATCCTCGACGATTTTGGATGGTATACAGGTAGCTTTCCGAGGTGGGATCAAAGGAGGTGAGGATCCACTATTGTCAAATAATGAGCGCAAAAGCACCTTCAATGAGGTCAACTTTGCACATCCAGTAGGGCCGTGTAGCAGCACCAGCCTCGGCGAGCATGCGCCGCTGTGGATGCTGTCGATTAAGGTTTGTAAGGCCACCAGCTTTTGACGACTCCAGACCAAATCGGATTCTTCATGAGGCGAATACAACTCGTTTAGCATCCCTAGAAAAGTAAAAAAAGAAAGAAGGGAAAAGGGAGATGAAGAAAATCGGTAAGTGTTCCTTAAAAACGAAAAGGAGCCCAGTGTGGAAGAGATAAAGTTCTATCAGCACGTATTAAACAAGATTACTTATTCGTCCATTACTAGTCCTACAATTTTAGAACTATGAGGGGGGAGGGGGGGAAGAGAGAGAGAGGAGATCCCACTAGAAGTGGGGATGAAAACAAGGGAACGCATCTCGGAAATAAGGAACGGGATTCGATGCATTCAAAGACCCCTCCCTCCCCCCCATCACCCTCCCCCCCAAACGAATTGCGAACAAACAGAATTCTGTGTCTATCTCTCTCACGTTGACGGTGTATTAATTTTAGCATAACGCGCTACTAGCCTAAGAGAAACTTGATAGCACAAAAGGATCCTCGCATACAAACTCATGCCATTCCTCTATCGAGGGGGTGCTTGGGAAAGGCTCTTGAATCCCCAAGGTCTCCCGTCTGCGCTTTTTTTTCCGCAGGACGCGCAGCCTCTCGTCCTGCGCGTCATCCAAAGACGCCGGAATGCAAAGCCGCCAGGCGTGAAGGAACATCCGCGGCCACCCCCGCACCTCCTCCTCCGCAAATGACGACGACGAAAGAGCAGGTGATTCTAAGAAAGGAGAAGGGGCGTCGGCGTAAAGTTCATCGCCAAGGATGGGGAATCCGAGGGCATGACAGTGCACGCGGAGCTGATGGCGGCGCCCGGTCTGAGGGCAGAGCAGGACCTTCGAAACGGCCAAAGGCCTTCCCTGCGTGGGGTGTGTGAGAACCGCGTGCTCCAGGACGTACATCCACGTCGTGCTCTCGCGGCCGCCCTCGCCAAAGGCCGCCATGCGCGGCGAGGCCCCCTCGGAAGGCGGGGCCCGCTCAACCCCAACCGGAAGGTTCACCTCCAACACGCAGCCGCCGCCCCCCTCGTCGTCGTCGTCGTCGTCCCTGCCCTTCGGCCCACCACGGGAAGGGTCGAGGGAATTCGTTTTCGCCAACATCACGGCCAACCGCGAGCGCATCGCCGCGTTCGACGCCCGCGCGGACTCGGAGCTGGGGTACGAAAACACGCGCGGCCCCCCCTCCTCTCCCGGCGGGGGGGGGAAGGGGTAGAGATACTTCGATAAGGCCCCCCCGCCAACCAAACGCACCCCGGCCGACGACGACGACGACGAGGCCCCTCGCGCGGCCGCGGCGATGGCCCGATTCCGCCGCCCCACCCACGCCCCCCCTTCCCCCTCCTCCCCCTCGTGAAAGCGGGGGAAGTGGCCGCGGAGGAGGGCCACGTAGGCCTTCCGCGTCGTTCGCATTTCGAAGCAGTGCGCGAGGCGGGCGGCCGCGTCCTTCGTGAAAGCCACGCAGAGCACCCCGCTCGTCGCCCGGTCGAGTTGGTGCACGAATTTGACCTGCCCCCGCCGAAGGCCCCGCCGCGCGAGAGCGGCCTGCGCGGCGTCGTAGAGCCCGGCCGCACGCAGGTACGCGAGGGCCCAGCCCTCCACCGTCGTCGGGCCCTCCCCTTTTTCTTCTTCTTCTTCTTCTTCTTCTTCGCCGCTTCCTTTCCCGTCTTTTTTATTTTCGCAGGGCCGGGATTCTAAAAAAGACGGGAAAGGAAGCGGCGAAGAAGAAGAAGAAGAAGGGGGGGGGGGGCCGCCGTCCATGGCCACCCCCGCCGGTTTGCTCACGACGACGAGCTGCGGGCTGCGGTAGAGGACGGTGAAGGCCGGCGGCGGACACGCGCGCCGCCCTCCGCCCTCGGGAAAGGACTCCATGGAGGCGGCGGACCTGTCCAATAGCGCTGAAAGAACTAAAGAAAAGAGAGAGGAAAGGAATTGATAGGAGCATTTTAAGGGAAAACAGAGCAACAACGCGCAGAGACGGAAATCGCGGGTGCGTTTAAGTGCAGCATAAGACGCATTTACTCAGGAGATCCTCGCTCCATACGGAAAAGTATTCATTTCCCTTGAATCAATAAAGTAATAATTGGTATAAAAAGACAGTATATAAGTACCCGGATTAAGCTATTTTATTCCACGGAACTAAACATTGAATCGCTCATAAAACAAGATCAAAAAAGCAAAAAAAAAAAAACGATACAGTCGTACTGGGGGAAGCATCCTCAGTACATCTGCACAGAATCGTGTGAAATAATCCACTAAATAGAAAATATACATACGTTTTTATTACATACTATTATAAAAATATCAGCAATAGACAAAGGTAACAAGGAATAAAAAGGTGTATAGGATAAAAAGCGTAGCGTTACCCATGTAAATTTTCTACACTTCTTAAGCAAAATAAATTTTATTCATTGAAAAGTAAAAAAACCGTTAAACGATCTTTCACCCAATAATAAGTTTTACTTGATCCATAAAAGCATTGTCTTCACAGATCCCTTTTATGAAAAGAAAGCTTTATACTAATTTCGCGTATACCGCTTAAAAATTCTTAGTTGAGTTTCTCGATGCCAAGGTCGCCAGACGCTCAATTTTTTAGATTTGCCTTTATATCTTCGCTTTCCTGCGAGTTTGTGGGGTTTATTTTCCTTAATTTTCAGTACATTCATGAGATATCGGAAATTCCGCCCAGAAGGCTCGCTCCGATCGATATTGTCGAGCAACTTGTTCAATATATTTGCAAGACGACGCCCGGCCAGCGTTAGACGGGCCTCTGCCACCTCCCGGCATCTCTTTAAATACGCATCGGACACCTCTTCTCCTTCCGAAATCCCCACATACGTCGTATTCACCCCAAATGCATGGCTTTCGTAGGCGAAAACTTTGATTCTATCTTCTTTCAGTAGCGCTGAATCGAATTTATAGGTATCCTCCAAGTAATCAGCAAAGGTCTTTAGACTGGTGTAGTGCTCGCTTGAGAGAGGGCGATTATAGGGTATGTCGTGCGGAATACAAATATCGTCCCATAATGTGTGAAGATTCAGCCTCCTGCCATCTGAAAAGATAAAAAAAGTGTTCCCGCCGGCATCGCCGTCGGGGTGGTTCTTCGTGTAGCGCGTGGTAGCATGCAGAGGCTGATGAGCATCCCCGATAAAGTGCACGATATTCACCAAGGCAAAATTATACACATAGGCAGGACTCTTCTTCGCGCGGAGGGCGGCTATCATGGATTCGGTCGCCGAGATCACATTCACCCCCTTTACATTGCATTCATTGACGGGGACGTTATCGGGGGAATAGGGCAGATCGATGTAATGCCAAGACTTCATCGCGAACATATGCCACGATTTAAGGTCATCCGGCCAGCAGGAGGCCTGAACAAAATCAACAGCCTCGGGAAAAGGTCCGTTTTCGGAGAAGGCGGACGTGCTTTCCTCCACTTTTTGTCGATTCTCCTGAGTGAGGTGGCGTCGTGCGATCTCAGCAACCAACATATGGCCCCTACAATTCCAACCCAAGCTCTCCTTGATGAGCAGCGTGAGAAGCAGAAGCACACATATAAAATAACCCTTAATGCACCGCATCTCGTTTGAAAAGTCTTCTCACCTTCCTTCACCCTTCACGCGCACAAAGACACAAAACACAGATATCTAGTAGAAAATGTAGAGGTTCACTTCTAAATATGCGCTATATTATAAATGAACTGAAAATAAAAGGGAAGAAAATTGCAATAGCGCTACTGTAATTAGTATGGAAGCGAAGCTTCAAGCATTATCGAATGGAAGTGCTGACGGAAAAATATCATGGAATAATATTTGGGATCACTATAGTTAGCTAATTCTATTCTGTAAAAAGCATCAACACACCTTTTCCCATTTTTACTATTCAAATATATTTGTTTGTTTGAGTGCAAAAAAAAAGAGAAACAATATTCCGAATGCTCAAATGGAATCGTTCGAATGGTAGTACTACGTTAATCAATGACTGAAAACATCAGGAAACGATTTCTCAACACATAATAAATTGGTTTAATCTTTTTCCCGAATAGAAGCCAGACAAAGGCTTACAACAGATGACGCTATTCATCAAAATGAACACACTTCAGGATTAGATTCAAATAAAGCTAGAAAAAAGACAGATGGGAGGTGGTTAAGGAACAACTAAGAAGAAGATGAACAATAGACATCGATATACAGGTAGAAGTTCCGTAAAAAATAGAAAACTTAAATTGAGTACAGGAGAGGAAACTGTGATGTCTACGTTGTCTTTTTTAATTGAATAGCACTGAATACACACACTTCCTTTGACTTGATATTTTACAAAGGGATAAAATTTTTTAAAGATTAAGAATCCATATTAAACTTTGAGATGGAAAACGTTGCATTTTACAAATCATGATTGAAATATTAAATGAGAGCATTTCCATTACTGCACATCTAATAAAGTATTTGAAGATTTCGAAGAAAAATCCTCGCTTACATGTCTGTGAAGCCTTGAGTCCCTTTTCCATACTAAGAAAACTTGCACTAAATTGCTTGAGGTTTGCTCCCGGTGTTTGTTTAACAACATAACAAAAGGAGAACATCTCAGTAAGCACCTATTTAATCACCGTGTCCTTGAATTCACATGGTCGACCTTTAAAACAAAAGGGAAAATATTTACTTTGGTCTAATCAATTTATATACATTTGTCGATACTATGATCGACATTTTTTTATGGTATATAGGCAAATATTCAGTATCAATAATAATATTGCATAATTCCATCCAAAGGACCCTCACTTGTGTTTGCACTGCAACTTGGGAAACCCGCGTAAACGAAAATAATACCAAAATAAATGTCTCTTCTTTTAACAAAATACAAACAGTAAAAATGATAATGAAAAAAAAAATAGCAATACTTTTTCCCGTTTTATGTACGCCTGGTAACACCAAATGAGGTAACTGGAACAAAGTTGTTATCGTACACCAAATTCATCTGCTGAAAAAGCATCCAGATATGTGAAATCCTAAAAATGTCGAGCGAAAGCTCTGGGCAAAGAAACCTCAACTCGCCTTTCGTCATGTACAACGCTCCTTTTGAGTTCAGCATAGGGGGATGAATGCCTTTCAAAATCTTATACGCCTTCGTTGCGTTGTTCTCGCACTTCTCCAAGGCCTCTTTCGTATACTCTATGCGCTTCAGCAGCTTCGCCTTTAATGTCAAGAAGTCAGCAGGGAAGATAAAGTGCGTCTCACAAAGGTTAGATTCGAAATAGGAAAGCTTTTCAAATCCTTCTTCCTTCGTGATATTAAGCTTCGAGCCCCAGAAGGGATCCACACCAACAAGGTGCGAGAGCCCGACCACCCAGGCTTCGTAATCCGGAAGGTTGCCCGCCACGATATCCACCGTCCGCACGCCACCCCTCAACTCAAGTGAAAAGCTGAAGAAAAACGTCGGATCGGAGGGTTTCATAGGATGTCGTTGGAAAACTTTGCTAAAAAAACCAAGCTGGATGGAGGAAACCTCGCTCAACATGATTGACGACGGGGTACTTTGGAAGTTCGCTTGAGGCTCTGTCCAGAGCAGCACATTCCTTTTTTCCTTGTGGGCAACCCAGAAAAGGCGGCGGTGTGGCTTTCCACTGCGGCCGTGCTTTAACATCACCGTCCCGCTCCGCAGAAAAAGAAGTAAATTTTGGACCAAAGCGGAGGAATCGTAAATCCTCATAACGTAATACCGATCCTTCTCATTTTTACCCTTTTTATGAGTAGAGGAGCGAATTGGTTTCTGGTCCGTGTCCTTTGTGTTCGGCTCAGTGTCATCGCCCTCAGCTGCGCTGTCGTTATCGACTTTTAATAAGGTGTTCAATTTCTTTCGTGATGACCGACTCTCCTTTCCATTCGCCCCCCCCTCACCGACGCCTGCCGTATCGTGGGCGTCGTTGGTCTGCTCGTGGTCAAAGAAGCCGTTGGAGCGCTTGGAGTAATCATTGCTCTCCGTATCCTCGCCGGAGGAGTTCGAACGCGGCAAAGAAGTTTCGTTATCTCGGCCGGGATACCCCTTTTCCAAGGAACGGTGGGCCCCATCGCCGTCGTCGTGACCGTTTTCGCTCGCCTTGTCCTTTTCCCCGTCGTCCGTGGTGAGGCTGTGCGACGCCTCGCAAGTGAGGTTTCCCGACATCCCCGCATTACACCCTATCGAAGCAATGTCGACGAGCCCGCCAATAGCGTCCGTGGGTTGGCCCGGCAAGGTCTCGACGGTCGGCGTTAAGCAAAGCGGCGGGAAAAGCTCCGCGGGGCCGCGCAGTCGGGCACTACGTCCGTCGATATCCATCCAACGCCAGCCTAACTTCACACTCGTCCTTTCGTGCGGCCCCGCCTGCGCGATCTCCACCGCGCGATCCACAACAAATTCAAGGAGGTCGTACAGGAGCGTCCCTTCCATGAAGAGGGTCGAGCTCTGCAGCTTCATCGCCCGGACCGCGCGCCGCTCGCGGTAGGTTGCGAGGAGCCGCTGGACATAAAGCTCACGAAGGGTGCTCATTTCCACGCTGCGTTGGTAATAGGCGGAAAGCAAACGATGCACGGCCTCCCTGCCAAACGAATTAACTAGGCTTGAGGAAGGCGTCGTTAGCGAGGTGACCTCCCCCTCCACTTCCTTGGCGAGCTCCATATCGGTGTCGAAGATGGTCGCCGTGAGGGCATTTTCCCGCCCCCGCTCCTCCTCCACGCGCGCGCGGAGCTCGCCGAGGTAGTTCTCCAACTTCAACCGAGCCTTCTTCGCGCGCTTGGCCTCGTGGATAAAGCTTCCCTCGGCCCCCTGGTGCTCCTCGGCGAGGTGCTTGAGGGCCCGCTTCGCCTTCTTCGCCGCATGCGCGAGCTGCCCGTACTCCTCGATGCGCGCGTTGATGGCCAGGATGGACTGCTGGACCTTGAGCTCGCAGTCGGCCGCGGCCTGGGCGCGCGCGGCCTCGATGCGCGCGCGCTCCTTCTGCGCGTGGAGGTTCGCGGCGCCGGCGCGCAGGTCCTGCACGGCGCTCGCGCGCTCCTTCTCGAGGGTGCCGCCCTTCGCCGCGGCGAGCCCGCGGAGGTTGAGGGGCTTGAAATAGCAGCTCACGGCCAAAATGCGCATCTCGGCGGCCGCCGCCTCGTGCGCGCGGAGGGCGCCGCGAAAGCGGGCCTCGGCGTCGGGGTCGCCGCGGGGGCAGGCCGCCGCCACCGCGCGCAGCCCCTTCACGCGATCGCAAAACCGCACCGTCCCGAGCGTCTCGCCGGCGCTGCTCGCGGCCGGCGAGGCCTGCCCGACGAGGAGCATCCGCGCGCTCGCGTCCGTGAAGGCGGCCTTCAGCAGTTTCGTCAGCTTCGACTCGCGGAAGGGCACGTGTGGGGCCCCGCGATGGAGCGCGTGCACGACCTTCCCGAGCGCCGCGAGCGAGGTGTTGATCGACTGCGCCTCCGCGAGCGCGCGGCCGCTCGCGCCGGACCGCTTCACCCGTTCGCTCCCCGCGAGGTCGACGAGCGCCAGCCGCGAGCACGCGAGCCCCGGGACGGCCGGCCCGCCCTCGCCGAGAAGGTCGCTCAGCGCTGGCAGCCCCCCCTCTCCCTCCCCCTCCCCCTCGCCCTCGCCCTCGCCCTCGCCCCCCGACGCCGGGGCCTGCAGGAGGTAAATGAAAAAAAGCGCGTGGCTCCGCGAGCTCGTCGCGTTCATCCGCGTCGAGGTCACCGCGCGAAAGGCGTTCGCGAGCTCGAAGTACCGCACGACCTCGGCGAGGTCGTGCACCTCGACGGTGGTCAGGCCCACAGGGTAGATGTCCTCAGGGGTCTCCCGAAGACTGAGCTTCTTCCGGTCCGCCAGGAGGTCCATCACCTCCTCGAGGTAGAGCTCCAGTGCGGAGAAGGCGATACGCATGCACACCCGCTTCCGCGCCGCCGCCTTGTACTCAAATAGGTCGTGGAAGGTCTGCAAAAGAACGCCGGACTCCGCGCAAATGGTGCCTTCGGGGCTGAGGTTGCCTAAAATCGTGTACGTCTTCCCGGAACCGGTCTGCCCATAGGCGAAGATAGTCGAATTAAACCCCGATAGGGCGTGATCTACAAAATCCCGCGCACTGTCCTCATAAACAGAGCGCTGATCATCGCTGGCGTCGAAAACGTAATCAAGGCAAAAGGTTAAGCCGTCATCCGTGATGTTGGAATCCTCGTCCTTCTGGATAATTAAGGTTTGATTGTCATCCCCCTTATGTAAACAAACCGGCTCATAGCGTTCACTGTCTAGGGGAGGGCGAATCCGAAGCGCTACAAAAATACGCTGCGTATCCATAAAGGTGAGTTGCTCTTATCTTTCCGATATTTCCTCCTAATGTATATGTATTTGAGACAAGCCCTTTCAAATTGTGCCACACACAATACTTTTTCCAAAAGATTCCTATTTGATTTTTCACTTTTTAAGCAGGATTTGCCCTTCTTATGTAAAATAAAACGTGTAACACAATGCGATGTCCCGAGGACTTTATATAAAAGTGGGGAAAAATGGTATGAGTTGGGATACAGATATACACACACGAAGAACAAGCAAATAAAATATGTAGAAAATACATAATATGCTGAATCATTCGATGGTAAAAATATGTTTCGAAGAAATTATGAATTGGTAAATCAGTGACCATTTAACGTGTAGCAGAAACCAGTAAATAAAAAAAATAAAACAAGCATTTACTTGATAAAGAGTGAAAATTTGAAAGCTAGAATGCATATCTATATATGATGCTTAATGGTGGTATGAGTAAAACAGTAATAAGAAAGAAAAGCATCCCCTCTGAAATCCATTTTTTACCTTAACATAAACAAATAAATGAATATATTGATGTATATTGGTGCACTAATGTAAGCATGCTAGACCTTTTTGAAGAGCCAGGATTCTTGCAGGTGTTCCCTTTTTGAGCCCTCTGGCCAGTCAATCTCTGCATGATTAACTAACACTACTCTTTTTGTGCATATTTCTGCGTCGGCGGTTGAGCCAGCGAAGATAATTAAATCCACCGTTATTGAAGCGGCTTTTGGTTCTGTAGATGCGCGACCCCGAAGCTTTGGTTCCCCTTCCCCATCGATAAACGACAGCATCGCCCAGGTATCCCGACTCTCGGGAGGATATCCCTCCCTCAGCGCGAATAATGCGAGCTCTAGACGAGAGGATACGGACAACATAAAACGCAAACGCTCTGCGCGTCGTTTAGCCTTCCAAATTCGCCGGTAAAGCTGCTCCGCGTACGCGGTATGATTCTCTGAACTCAAGGGAGGACCCTTTTTCGCTTCTTTTTCCACCCCATCCTCTACTTTTGTCGCTGCGGAGCTTCGATCGCAGCTTAATGAGGAGGGGGAAGCAGAAGACGAATCCACGTTAACCTCCAATGGCAACGTTGCTGAACGGTAATCTTCCTCAGGCGGATCGAGGACTTGCATATAGACAGCGCGCTGCCACTCAAGAAAGCCCTCATCGCTTTCATTAGGAGGGCTAACGCGGCCGTAGTAAATTATCGGGGAATAGCTCATCAACCAAACCAATTCTTTCCGTTCGATAATATCCTCCGCGTACACCAACTTTACCTGACTCCTCATGGTGAACCCGTTTTTGTGGGATGCTTGCGGCGAAGAAGAAGAAGAAAACTCTGCTGAGGATTTTTTGGAATTTGCATAGGACATCATATCTGCAGTCGGAATCCTACAGTGGATTGCACCAAGTTTTAAACGCCACTTAGCAAGTTTCACAATGCTTTCCGCCACCCAAAGATTGCACATCCCGTTGATTTCATCCGCCTCCGCGTTTAAAAAGCACACCGTCTTCGGGGTGTTCAAATCCATCAACGGCGTGAAGGAAAGCGATGCTTTACCAACATCCCCTTCTCGGCGAGGATTTCCGACGCTGCCCCAAGCCCGACGATGCCGAACCTCCCGGTGTAGCCGCGCCGAGCGCTCCCAGGAGCAAAAAAGAAGCCCCTTCTCGCAGAGCACCTCGTGAATTCGCTTCGGGGTGCAGGTTCGCGCGTTAAATCGTGAAGCGTCCGTTGTCTCCTCCGCATTCACGTAAAAGCGATTGTTTACGTAGATCGGGGTGGCCCCGGGGACGACCTCCACTCCCCAACGCGTGCGCAAGCTCTTGGTCTCGACCCAATACGGGGTGTAAAAAACATGCCGCGAGCTCCGGTTCGCACGGTTCATATCAATAAGCCGCTCGTAAAGAGTGGAAGATCCTCGCAGGCTAGTATGCACCGTGCGTGGATGATGCTCACGAACCCGCTGAAGCCAAATGGAGTTCGATACCCCAGTCCCCTTGTCCGATTCAGAGAGGCGCGTTAATTTATTATATACGGAAAGATTCGATGCTGAGGACGAATTCGCTGCGCCCATCAACGTGGAATCTTTGTAGGGTATGGACCGCGCACGAAAAGAGTCGATGCCATCGTAGAGGACATTCCCGCACTCGTCTAAAGGGATGGCGTGAGAAGAGGCGGTGGTGGAGTCAAAAAAACAGTCTATTGTTGTGTTCGCTGAGTTCGTATAGGTCTCTCCACAACACATAATAGTGTTCTCGAAGGAGTGCAAAGCATTGTAATCGTGCATTTTTAATTTATGGATGCCTTCTCGATGTGGGCCTAGCAGCGGGAAGGCGGCAGCGGCGGAGATTCGATCCGCGGTGAAACTTGGCACTCTGTTCAGCTTAGCATCGTCATCGGATTCGCGGTTAAGCGCTCCTTCAGCTGTGGTGCTTTTGGGGTTGTCAAGGCTTTGCCCATCCTTCCACAACGACAGGTTCGCATTGGATAGGGGCTTTGACGCCAGGTGCGGTCGAGAACTCGCGACACGACTGTCAAATCGAAAATTAATTATTTTGCAAAATTTCAAGTACGGATAAGCCTCGGAGGGGAAGTAGTAGTCCTTTAACAGGTAGCTTCCAGGGCTATGCACTCCCTTCCATAGCTTTGCGAGCCCTTTCAGACGCCGATGTTGGAGAGCTGAGTCAGCGAAAGAGGATTCAGCGGTCGGTGGGGCTCCTGTGAAAGCGGCCTCTGTAGGTTGGGGATCCTCCGCATGCGAGCGCGGCCCTGATTGCGCTAACGAAGAATCTTGAAAAGCTCGCCTTAGGGAGGGAGGGGTGGGGAAGAAAGGCAGAAAGCTGAGCAGTTTTTTGGGGACCCAGTAGGATGAGCCCCAATACAGCTGGGCATGATTGAGCGTAGGCCGCACTTGGCGAGCCTCCTTATCATTTCCACCGTCTTTCAGTGCAGCCTTCCCCGCTGTCGGGACGCTTGGTATGAAGGTAGCGTAGCAAGTCAAAGGACCGGACACTTGTAGCTTCCAGCAAAAAAGCGGGCCGGGTGGGCTCAGGGCCCGCCCCCCATCTGCCGCTGCCTCCGCTTTAGAATTATCTCTAAATCCGTCTTGGAGTCCATGCTGCGTAGAGTACTTCTTCCACATTTGTTCTCGCACCATCCAATCGGATGCCATCATATACGCCTTTGCAAAGTTTTGAGACACCAGTTGGAACCCCTCGGGAGGCTCCAAGTACACAAATAAAGGAAGAAATTTGAACGGCTTGACACCTGAGAAGGGATTGCCACTAGTTGGTAGCTCAAAAAGTGCCCCCACGGATGAATCCACAAGTTTCTTGTATTTTTCATCCAAAATCCATTGAAGAGAGGTTGGAAGAGGGCTATTTCCAACGCTTAAGAGCAATGGAAACGGACCCGGCTCAGGTCCGTCTGAGCTTGGTTGCCTCCCCCCTGGAATACCCGAATCAGCTGTATCCGTGAAAAGGGTGGATGAAGATTTGAAAGAATCGCTGTTTTCAGAAGTTGTGAAGGTTTTCGTTGCAGTAGACACCACTCTTTCACAAAAATCTTGAAGCATGGGGAAATACCTATGCCATTCGTCATCCATATCCTTAACTGAATGCGTCTTGCGAAAGGAGGTGGTATCTTCTTCTCTTGAGGTGCATTGATTCTGACTTAAAGCTCCAGCGCCGCTGGAACATCGAACTTGGGTAAAAAACGCAAATAAATGGCTAACAGAAGGGCCAGGGAAAGAGGAAAAGCAAGTACGTAAAGTTTCACGGCGCAGCTGAGGATACCACAGAAACACGCAATAACGAAACATGAATGCGCAATTGATAAAATTTTGTGCAGCTCGACAAAAAAAAAAGGTGTAAAGAAAGTCACGATTGGCGGTGGTACGTGCGCAAAGTAAAGATAATTTGCTGATGTTCTGCTTTCAATGCAAAAGCCCCCCAAAAAATCATTCAAAAGTGAACCTTGTCTTGAATAAAGGATAACATAAAGTAAATAAGACAAAGGGGAAAACTGATAAGATTTGTAAAAAGAATCATTAAATCAACCCATATCATGCATGATCTTAGAGTATCCCTTCTATACAATTTCTTTTTGAAAGACACACATTAGCGTAGAAGAATACTGATAAAAAGTAACAGGAACGACTAGAAAAAAGGCCGAAACTCTGGAATCTCAGAAGTATTTTACAATACTGCAGACCTTCTGTATATCCATAGACTTCCAAACAAACCCATAAACAAAGCCAACGCGACTTCACCCCACGCAATACGCAAAAATAAATGTGCTACGACGACTGCTCGTAATGTTTCTGGTCCAAGTGGTATTTTGTTAAACAAACGAAAGGAAGAAGGATACTCAAAATGCTGCTGTGGTTCCTCTGCAAGAGCATCGATTTGCTGGAAGGGCTCCCCACCCTCCCTCGGTGGGGGATCCCAATTTGAATAATGAGCCTCAGCATCCCTAAGCGAATCCCTCCTATTTTCACCCACTAAAGGCTTTGCAGATGTTAAATTGCACACCCTCAGAAGGACTTCATTCCAAAAGTAGAACGCAACACACAACCAACTAGGTCCTGGACGAAGTGTCATGATCGCCTCCACGAGGCTACGACGGCTGAAAGACGAGACGTCCACGCGGTAGAGTATCACGCCCGTTAGGATCAGGCCCAGCAACCACAACACGCGCAGGATGTAAGCCGCGGCTAACAACTTCAGGCAGGAACGCGTTCCCATAACCCCCTCCGCGGGCATCACGAAAAAACGAAAGGCCGCCACCACCATCAGCAGTTCACCTGAGGAAACAACAATGGTATTCACGACCACCAAACGAATCGCTAGACCGGTGATATGCAAAAGCAAAATGGGAATGTAAAACAACGACCCGTCCCCATAGATTGCCTTGAGCACATCACTCATCTCCGTAGGCCAGAGCGAAATAAAAATCGGATGAAATGAGCCTGTAGTGAAGAGCAGCACACGGTCTTGGATACTAAATAAGCTGTATAAAAATGAAACGACTACAATCAATCCCAGGAAAGAGGCCGTCGCCGGGCTTTTTAACAAGCGAGGTAAGAATTCCTCCCGAGGGAAGCGAAGCTCAAAAAACCTGGCTTCCATCGTAACTGCGCAAACTTTCAGCCTTCCCTGTTACTCTTTTTTGACTAACTGTTCGGCGTCCCTTTAACGCCAAAAAGCCGTGCTTCTATAATTTATCAAATACGAATAAAATGTGTAAGATAGGAAACAAAATGTAACTTTAGAATAAAGGTATGCATAAAAACGAACAAACCTGGGGATACCGAGAGATAAAAGGCTTTATTTGCTTCCATAAATCGATAAAATAAACTCACCAAACAAAACAATGATAAATAATTTGTGCATCTTAATTGTTAAGGAAAAGAAAAAAAAAGTAAAATAGGAACCGGGGGAAAAATGCAGATAATGTCACACTAATAAGACATAGAGTTCTCATACATGGGGAATAATAGTTTACATTGAAGTATTCCATACCCTATACAAGGCACATCCAAATGTATTCGAAAAGTTTGATAATATGCAAAAAAAAAAAAACATAAGTGAAATAACCCCAGTATACTACATACACAAATATACAGCTAGACACACAGGGATAAAAATGCATGACAGCTAGCGCTAGTCATAGTCATACACGGTTGCCTTTCCGTCGTCTCCGGCTGCTACCAATAAGTTCGAACTGGCACACACCACGCGGACAGCCGCGGTGTTGGCTCCCAGACCATAGCAGCACTCCCCGGTAAGCGCGTCGTGGACGAGCAGCCAGCCATTGCCGGCCCCCGAAAGCACCAGTGAGCCGAAGACCTCCAAACAGTAGATAAAGTTCGTATGGTCCGTGAATTCGTGGACGGGGGAGTAGTTCGTGCGGGTGTCGAGGACTAAAACGCGCCTATCCGCGCCGCAGGTCGCGACGTACGGGGTGCCCGGCATCGGCCGAATCCCGCTGAGGACGCCGCCGGGGTGCAGCACCGCCGAGTACGCCGGGGGCCCGCCCTGACGGGGGTCCAACACCGTGAGGGTGCCGCTCTGATCCCCGATGAGGGCGAGGGCCCCCCCCCCTCTTCCCCCGTCCGCCTTGTCCGCGAGGTACGCGAGGGCGCCGATCTGCCCGCGCCGGAGGGAGAGGCTTCGGACGGCGGCGGCGGTGGGGAGGTCCCAGAGCCTGACGGCGCCGCCGCGGTCGCCGGAGAGGACGTTGGCGTCGTACCAGTCAAAGAGGAGGACGGGCGCGGCGTGGCCGGCGAGGCAGCCGAGCTCGCGGCCGCGCTCGCAGTCCCAGGCGCGGAGGGTGCGGTCGTAGCCCGCGCTGAGGGCCCGCCCGGCGGCGTTGACCTCGAGCTGGCTGACGCTGGCGGTGTGGCCGAGGAGGTCGCGGCAGCGCGCGGCCCCCCCGACCCGCACGTCCTCCCAGACGCAGAGCTTGCCGTCCATCCCGCCGGAGACGACGCGGGCGCCGGCGAGGAAGCGGCAGGCCGTCACCCACTCCACGTGGCCGACGTGGCGGCCGAAGAGCCGCCGAAGCGGGGCGCCCGAGGCGAGGTCGAACACGGCGAGCCCGTGGTCCGCGGAGCCGACGACGACGAGCGGCGCCGCCGTCGACAGAAGTACGTCGGCGCAGAGGAGGTTGCGGTCGCTCGCGTCGAGGACGCGGCCCGCGGGGTCGCGCGGGCCCATCCACCACCCCCGCGAGGGGCCCCGCTCCCCCTCCCGCCGGCGAAGAAGGCGGCCCGCGTCGACCTCCTCGGGCGACGGCGCACGGCCGGCGAGGCCGCCGAAGTGCGCGTCCCTGAGCTTCCGCATCTCCCGCCGGATCGCCACCCCCTTCGTGGATGGCTGGGGGGGCAAAAAGGCGTCGGAGGGCGAGGGCGTGGCCTCGCCCTTCTGCGCGGGAGAGATGGGCCAGCTGCCGCGCAGGCTCAGCCGCTTCTGCTCAACGCGCGCAGGGGCCGGGGGGAGGCGGCCTGTCGTGCCCCGTTTGGACATGGGGGGGCCGGATGGGCCTGTTTAGAGGGGGAAATGGGGCCTCGGAAGGCGATACGGTGTCCCGACAATGGGGGTTGCGCGGGGTGGGATGGAAATTCGATAAGCTAACAATGAAAAGAATGACTTCGCGGATGCCATCAGAAAAGAAGCGAGAACGAGAAACATAGGGAAGCCACCTTTATAAAGGTAAAAATGGCGCTGCATAAAATCATACAAATACACACTCGGGGAATCGGACCCCTACTCAGTGAATACTTTTTACTAAGCTTGTTTACTCCAAAAGGGTACAATGTGTCAAACAGCTGTATAGTAAGAAGAATCTATCAAGCGCTTTGGTGCACTCTTACTTCAAGGAATCTCTTTATTTTTATTCTATTTCTTTAAAAAAATCCATCGCTCTTAGTATGGATAAGGTGTCTAATTAAGTATTCCCTGAATAATAGTAATTAGAGAAAGCCTCTATGATTAAGCGAAGCGTATCCTCTGAATGCGTTGCATATTTTCGTTAATAAAAAAATTCTAAAAGAAATCCAACACAAAAAGATAATGCAATACTTCGTTTCATTCCTTTTTTTTCCTTTTCCACTGTAGGGAACCATCCACTTCGTAGCTGGACATGCGTAGAAACCTAAGAGCTACCTTCTCACAAATTTTTCAGCTCTCTTCGTATGATATTTAGCAAATTTAATAGGAGTCTATGTATAGGCATATTTATATTTCAAGAAAAAAAACATCTAAAGAGCTTTAAAAGAGATAGGGGGTAGTGAGCGACATCATCCCTACACACTCCCATAAAAAAAAGATCTTGAGCTCGCTGTCAAACTCAAAAAGGTTCGTATAACAAGGAAACTCAATGTGCCCCTTAAAGGCGAAAAAAAACATTCTAGAAAAATGTATCAATTAGGGGGGAAAAAATATTTGTGCTTCTATAACGGTATACCGACAGCTTATAGATTAACATATATAAGTCTGGCTATGTTTTATACGTGAATTTGTGCTTCTAGACATAAAGATAGTAAAAAGCAAATTAATAGAAATATAATTTTTAAAATGTATTACGAGGCTATACATTTAAGGTTACGAGCGCTATTTCCCTTCATTAACATTATTTCCTTAAAAAATGAAAATAACTAAGCATATATAGATATATACGCAGAGATACATAAAACAGAATTGTGTGATATATGCTAATAATCATCACAACAACAATATTTCACCCTTCTTAGTAGTAACATAAACGAAAAGAAGATTAGTCCCTTAGGCCCAAAGGAAATCCCAGCGAACCCTTTTGATAGGACACTTCATTGCTTTTCGTGATGCTATCGTTTTTTTATTTTTTGCCCCACAGGTTTTATCTTTCCATTTTAAAGCAATTTCCCTTACTTTAAAATTACGTAATGCTTATGCTTTAGGGGATTTTATACAATAGTTTATCTTAGTTATGGGAGAATAAGAAATAATAATTAAAGTACAGGTTATATCTCAATCATTTTTTAGCGTGCGCTCTGGCATTGAGCACTTTTTCGTGCATTTTTATGGTACATTTCGATCAAATGAAAAAAAAGGTGCATATACGCTACTAAAGCATCGTTTTAGTAGCAAAATCAGATTTAAAATAAACAAGAATTTATATTGTTGTAAAAAAATATCAATCCCTAACATGCCTTTTTAACCTCTATCTATATATTTTCTGTTAGGGTGGAGGGGGTTGAAGTTACACAAACGGAGAAAGGGATATCTTTGACAACAAAGTGGCGCACTATGTAAATTGATCGCTAATGGTGTCGTTCATACATAGATTAATGCCCCTTTAAAGGGTGAAAGAAATGAAATGATAATCTGCACCCCCACCATAAACATACCTAGCTCTTCAGTCGGGTACTGCAGCCCATTTGTACCATGTTTCACTCTCCTCTTAAAAAAAAAAATATCTATGATCTGTCCATCCTATCTAGTTGAGTTTTTATAGATATTAAACGCAGCCCTTCTTCTTTTCCTGTACCATGGGATCTGCTTTTTTTCCCCTTCCTTGTAAAGGATTTAATGCTTCCCCTTTTGCTCAACCTGTTCTGGCCAACGCACTAAGTGCACTTTACACGATAGGTGATACTGTAGCACACGCAGTAGTCGAGAAACGTTAGGCTCGCTGCTTCTATCCTCCTTTGCGTTGATCTGATAGTACACAACACATATTTTCTCATCAAACGAGATGTGCACCATTTTTAGTTCGAAGGGCATGTTTAAGAATCGGAACTGACGTTCACACTCAGCCTGCGCCCACGACTGTATCTGCAGCATGCGGAGCTGCTGTTTAGTATCACTCAGGTTCTGTGCCGCATTGACTGAACGGATGATGATGCCATCAAAGACAACACCCTTTTGATTAAGAAGCGTGTTTGTGGATAACGTGCGGTGATTGGCAGCAGAAAGGGTGGAGGTCTTCGAATTTCTCCCTTCTATCAAACTGGGGTCCAGGCTCATTCTGCTTACGTGCGTGCAAACACCGACGGCGTTGTATGCAATATTCTTAAATGTGCTTCGGCTGCTGAAGATATACGCGAGAAACCCCTGCCCGATCAATTCAAAAGGCTCGGTGAGCGCTGCATCAACCGCTATAGCACCGCCGGCCGGGAGAATTGAATGGATCGCATCCCACCCCACGCCGCTCTCCAGCAACGCTTTCTCCAACACTGCGCGGCGTCGGCTTAACAAAAACCGCATCTGCGGCCTTCCCTTCACGAATTGGAGCTCCACCACGAGCGATTCGTCGCTCTCCGCGTCGGGCGCCCTGGGCGCGGTGACCTGACGCCGGCCGCTACAGAGCGGAAAATGCGGGGAGGGGCCGTCTAAAGCCGCCCCCGCCGAGGGCCGCACGGCCGGCGCCACCATGCCCACCTCCCCCATCGCACCCGACCTTGATGGTTGCCTTGTGGATTGCTGCATTGTGGCCTGTGGCCTTGTGGATTGTTGCCGTATGGCCTGTTGTTGGTGGGAGGGGGGGGTGGGGGGGACGCGCGGGGCCTGCGCGGGGAGGGGCCGCGCGCTCGGCACGACGTCCAAGTCCGCGTCCATGCGCAGGAGGTGGAGTTTGTCGACGGGGACGCGGCGCCCGCTGACGGTGATCAGCGCGCCCGCCGTCGCGATGGGGTTGGGCAGGTACCGGCTCGTCAGCGGCGCCGCGCTGACGGCGGCGGGCCCCGGCGAGGGCTGGCGTGGGGAAAAGGGCCGGGAGCGCGAGTGGGTCGCGTTCTCCTGCGAAAGGGAGCTCAGCGAGCGGGAGACGCGGTAGGCCTCGAGCCCCTCCCGCCGTGTGCAGGACATCACGCTGGAAAGCTGCTCGGCTGACGGGCTCGCCATGCACGTGCTCAGCGCCGTTGGCGGGCGAAACAGCACGCTGCTTGTCGAGGGAAGGGAAGCCTTTTCCGCCGCCTGCGCGCACGTAGCGGCAGAGTAGCCATCGCTCCTGTTGGGATTGCTCAGGCTGTAGCTGTTGATGATGTCGTCGTCGTCGTTTTCCGATAAAACGGAGCGCGGAACGAATAGCTCACCGTTCCCAAAGTTAAACTCCTCGTTGGAGAGATCAGCGAAAGCAGTGCTAAACCCTATGGTCGGAGAGTCGACGTTCGACAATAAAAATTCATTGCCCGCTCTCTGCTTCGGGGCAATGGGAACACCCGCGCTCTCCCGGGTATTCGACGCGATCTCGCTAACAGCAGTGGCAACACCAGGATGATCACCCCCTGCCATACCGCACTCCTGAAGAATATTCTCGACGGTAAGCATCATGTTACCCAGCGGGTAGCCACCCAGCGATGCGTGATTCGTGTTCGCGATCCGCGAGCCCGAGGCGTCCCTTTCCGCTAAGGAGAAGGCCCTCTTCTTGGAAGGAGTTAGAATCGTCGTGTCACTCGTGCAGCCTCGCTCTCCGGAATTTCGACTCCCACCCGCCGGCATCGTAACACCCATCCCCATCGCCGCGAAGGGGACGGAGGCATCGCCAGGCGTCGGAAGCCCCTCGTGGTCGAAATACGGCGGCGGGAAGCGCATCAGATCGGTGGGGAGGGCGGCGGGGTAGGGCGGCTTCCCGACCTCCCCGTCCTCGTCATCGCGCAGCCGCAGCTCCTTCATCCGCGCGAGGGGATCGCCCTCGATGGGCGAGGCAAACGGCAGCCCCGGTGCGGCGAGCATCACGTCGTCAAAGGCGCTCCCGAACAAACACGCGTTCACCCGCATCCGCTGCCGTCGGGGCGAGGTCCCGCGGCCCTCCCGCAGCCGCTCCGAGCGGCCGCCGTCGGGAAGCCCGTTATGCCCGGGCGTGCGATGGCAGGGCGTCGCGAGAACCGACGCGCCGTCCCCGCCCCCCTTTCGGCCCTCCGCCTGCGCATCGGAGGGGCCGCGGAGCGATTTGCCGCCGCCAGGCGACCCCGTGAAGGGCGTCGCCGGCTTCTCCCTCCGCTCCGTTTCGTCCTCGTGGGCGTCGACGGCGCTCGGCTCCGGCCCCGCAGAGTCGACCTCGGCGGCGCCGTCGAGGCCGCAGCCGCGGTGGCACCACGGCGGGATGTTTTCTTTGTTCTCCCGCACCAGCCGGTTCGTGAGGTTTCGGAAAAGCTGAATCTCGGACGTCTTCGCCGCGTTGGTGTCGAGAAAAGACCGGGGCATCGGGATGGTCGCCGCTATTCCTTGCACGCACCTCGACTCCACGCAGAAAGAGGGGAAAGAATAGACTTGGTAGGGGCTTGTTTCTTTTTTTTTTCCGTCTGTTTGCGCTTCCTTCTGATCACAAAGTGCGTATGAGGGGGCACGGTATTATGGGGATTCTAAGACAGAAAAAGTAGCCTGATCCTGGATAGAATATTTTTATCGTGGCAAGCAAGGCACGCAAAAACCCTTCGCCCAATAAAAATCTGTATCAAATGCTTCACCCTGAGGGATATCTATTTGCCTAACCTCTGAGGAGTATAAAGGAAGGATCTAAAAGAGATTCGTACGGAAAACAACCTGACTCTTCCGATTCTATTTAGTCTGTACAACTCAGAATAGAGCTGAAAGTAGAAAAGTCAGGAATTAAACAAAAAAGAGATATTGTATACCTTGGGAAAACGAAAGGGAACAACGCTACTAATAAAATAGCCTATATATGTAAACAAATATATATATATATATATTTATTTACGGTAAGAATTAAAAAATATCTCACGAATCTTAAAATTCAGTCTAGGGGAAAAAAAAAGGCAAACAGTAAAAAATACTAGGCATTGGAGGTCACGTTTCAATTCATAAGAAATTAAAACTACACAAGATTCTGAGGGGGAAATAATGTCACAAAAGTGGACTTATAATTTTAGAAACTAAAAGGATTAACCCAGTGCACTTACTCTTAACCGACAATTTTATCATTTAGTCAATTTTATCGAACGACTTTCAAAGCAAAGTTTTTTTTTAAACGATTAGAAGCTTGAATGCAGACTTTCTATAGCGTTCACATGCTACCTAAAGTCCACCTTTACAAGGTGTTGAAATGGGTGAAAATACAAGAACAGAGGCACCCAAAGCAAAAGCTCATTTTGTGTAGTTGTCTGGAGATTATCTCCCCTTTCTACCTCCCATCCCATCTTCTCCTTCATCCTAAAACCTTCCACGCTCAATCGAAAAACCCGTTTCCGCCTGCATTCTTCACCTGGCGACGTATTTTTTGCTTATCACGGCCTTTCTGAATATTTCTACGCAACCCACGATTGAAATTACGGTTATCTTGCCTACGAAGGTCCTTTCGAACCTGTTCCTTGATATGGTCCCGATTCATATTGCCATCAGGCAAAAAGTTTGCATTATTCTGATGCCCAATTGGCATACACGCGCGATCTAATTGGTTCTCGGCCATTGCCTGGTCAAGAGAATCCCTATCAAATTCCTCACGGTTCCCAGAGCCTAAGGAATCCTTTGAATTCTCCACCCCAGCGCCGCCCTTCGAATAGTTTGGATTGTTTTTACCCTTATTTTCATGACTATCACCGCTATGCGGAGACACTTCTGCAGCTCTCTGATCGCCTTTACGAAACGCCCTCTCATCCCCTTGATCGTCAGCAGCAGAAATCGACGACCCAGTCTCGCTTGAATTCAAACATGCCGCATCCTCCTCCTCCTCTTCCTCTCCTTCCTCCTCCCCCTCAGGCCCAGCAAAGGCCTCCTTCATCATGCGCTCCAAATCCTCCTGATCCCTCTTCGTGAAATGCCCGCTTGCGAGCACCCGTTTGTCGAGATCATCCTTCCGCACAACGTCATTTTCTAAACTCGGAAAGTACTGCACATTGAGTTTAAACCGACGCTGAAAGAAATTTGCGAGGTTCTGAACATCTCGATCGAAGAGCTCCGCCGCGTTCGGGTGGTTAATCGAAACCATCTGCGGAAAGTCAATCATGACGACGTGCTGATCGTCCGTGATCATGAGGTTAAACTCGTTAAAATCACCGTGAATCAGGCCCGCCTCGGCGAGCTTTATCATGAGATCTAAACAACGGCGGTACACCTTCACCGGTTCGCCAAGGTGGAGGATATTATTCAGCAGCGTCCCCGGGACCAGCCCCATCAACAGTGCATGTCGATTCTGATCGATCGGGCGGGGGACGGGAAAGCCCTCCGTGTAAAGTGCCTTCATAAACGAATACTCCTTCTGGCTGGCGAGGCGGGAGAGATAAAACCAGCTCTCCCCATGCCGCGTCCGGCCCCGGCCCTTGTAATCGCGATTTCGCATTACGCTTCGAAAAGAGCACCGGCCCAGACGCTGGAGCTTGAGCACGCACTCCGCCCCTTGCTCATCCTGCACGAGGATGATATCGGACTCCTTCCCGCAGCCAATTCGATGCCCGACCCCCGCGCAAGAGCCCCGTCTGCTCAACGTTCGAAGGGCTAAAAGATCGTACGCGGCGTATTTCATCGCGTAGCCGTCGTACGCCGTATTTTCGTGGTGGATAATCTTTTGTTTGAGCATTCCTTTCAGACGCTTTCGGCAGCCGCCGTGGGGGAGCTGGGCGATGCGCTCGATCAAGGCCGTTGGTGCCACGTCGTGGTTCCGCATGGTCATCTCCAGCGCGGTTAAAATGCGGAAGTCCTCGTCCTCCATAAAAGGCAAAAGGGAAACGTCGAGTTTGACCATTTTTCCCTTTTCCTTGTCTTCCTTCTCCTTCCCTAGTTATATATATGTATAGTATATGTGTACACTATTAAGGGTAATTATCCTGTTTAATGTTCTGAAGGAATCCTGAAAGCTTCAACAAGAGCATTAAACTGAAGAAAAAATACGGAAATTTTATAAAAAAGAAAATAACTCAAGGAAGTTACTCTAAAAAGAGGTCCAAAAGGCAAAGAGACGCGGCAGTATAAATGTTTATTAAAAAAGAATTTGCATTAATATATTATAAACACCCTTATAATATTTTCCCTCCTTATGCTTCTATGAAAAGAAGATACAACCTCAAGCTGTCACTCCCTTATACAAGAGGTAGTGATCGAAAATAAATCTCCTCCTTTCCTCATCTACACACAATTCCGACATCGTGCGACCTCTATAGATATATGCATATATAAAGGATGGGAGAGAGAAATTCGGAGATTTTGAAGGATGGGAAAAAATTCTTGGCCTTATACCGAATAGATTTTAACCGTGTATTTAAAGAAAAAAAAAGCAATAAAACTCGCAGAAAATTAAATCTAGAACCATATTTCAAATCAGTACCTCTTCTTTTTACCGAATAGCGCTTTCATTCGTATTTCCTCCAATCTTTGCATTTTATTCATCGGGGATGGACGTGCGTTTGGCAGCTGAGAGGAAGGAGACGGCGAGGCTCCATTCCCTACCGCACTACTAACCGCTGCATTGGGAGGATTACTAGTCAACCGCTTCTCATTCGGTCGCATCCGCTTTTGTTTTTTTTGCGATACGATATCAACAGCAGTACTCGTGGTAGAATTGGAAGCAAGGATTAAACCGCTATCCATGTTGGCACTCTTATCTTCTGTCAAACCCTCTTTGGAAGACATACTTGGCCCCTTTGAATGCTCTTCCACATTTTTTTCAGTCATTGCCATCTTCTCGGAGATCTTTGCATCCGATGGTTTGATTATGCCCCTGCCTTTTCGAAGTATTGCCTCATCCACATCATGGTCTCTCTCAGATACCACACCATCCTCCCCCTTTCTCTTGGGGTTGCCATTCTGAACGACCGAAGATGTATCACAACTTTCCCTTTCCATCGCACGTTCCTGGCGGACGCGGAGATGGCGCGGTACGAGCTTTTGAAGTGCCTGCTTCTCTCGAATATCCATCGCAAATACGCCCCCTCCTCCCCTGCTCTCCTTGCGCCTCCCACCTTCACTATCACGTGCCAATGAATGCTTCGGAGCGTCTTCATTACTCCCGTTAATAGGATTAATGTGGTTATTGGGGATGGCGTTTTTCTTCAAAGCCTCACGATCCTCCTCCTCCTCCTTCTCCTCCGCAGTGTGGAGGCTGCTGCCGTAGATCCTCTCCGACTGCTCTTGCTGGGCTCTCTTCTCGCGAGCCGTTAACCGCTTCACGTCGATCCCCGCGCGCGTCCACGGCCGCCCTTCGCGAAACCCGTCAAACTCGTCGTCCGCCTCGGCCGCATTGGAAGATCGCTCCCGCCGCGCGCTTTGAGCCGATGAAGAAGAAGCAACCAGACGAGCGGCGAGATCGGCAAAACGCGGGCTGATCTCAAATGGGCAACGTAAATAGCCGCCTTTGCTCGAAGTAACCGGACGCTGCGGATGCGAAGAACCGAGGGTTGACCGCCGACGGTAATCGGAATCCATCTTTGGACTCCGCATCGACATTTCCAAAGCCGTACTAAGATAATAGTGAATAATGAAAAAAAAGGCCTGGGGATCCTAAAGTGGGCATCTAAAAATCGCATGCAACGGGGAAAAAGAAGAAAATGGAGAAAGAGGGAATCATTATAATCTTGTTCTAGAAAGGACTTTAAACGTGAACACGTGGTGGTGGCATTCACATACTAAAATCAAAATCATAAAGAAGGATCAAATCGACGTTCGATTAAATTTTTAATCATGTACCCCTCCCCCCGTCCTTTATCCCTCCATTTCGTCATTTAGTACGATGGAAATAAGGAAGGAGACAAAGGAAACACCCAATGCGTAAGACCTTATATATCCTCCTCCGCCTGAAGCTTTATAATCTCTTCTGTTAAGGCTTCGGTGTCGATCTCCGCCCCATCAGAAGCATATTGAATGGCATGCACACCACGATTTGTGCGGTCGAGCAGAATCGACATATTAGCCCAGCCCTGGAGTCCGCAAAAAATATGCGTCGCGTAGATGACGGTCACCCCACGGCAGACGCTCTCCAGGTACAAAAACTTCAGCAACGCGTAGCGGTGATCGACGTCGAGGTCGGAGGTGGCCTCGTCCAGCAGCACTAGCGGCTTATCCTCAATCAAGGAGAGCAAAATCTGCACGCGGCGGAGCTCTCCGGAGGAGATGGCGCCCACCTCCCAGTCGAGGTTGACCGCAAGGAGCTCGCAGAGCCACTGCGCGCGGCGCGTATCGAGGCGGAGGAGCTCGCGCACGTAGACCTCGCCATCCGGCGCCCGCGCCCACCACTCCCCGCCGTACGCCACCGTGGCGAGGAAGGTCATGTCGTCGTAGCAGGGCTTCCCGAGCACCCGCAGGGCGCCCGCGCGGTTGTCGAAGTACTGGCGCCCCCCAAGCAGCCGGAGCAGCGTCGACTTCCCGCTGTCGTTGGCGCCGCAGAGTAGGACGCGCGCGCCGCACCCGATGGTGAACCCGACGCACGTGAACACCTCCCGAAACGAGAGCTCGCGGCAGGAGACAACGTCGTCGCCGCCCGCAGCGTAGCGCCGCGCGTCGCTCAGAGCGGCACCTGCATCCGGGGAGGGCGGCGAAAAGGGCGGGGCCGGCGGGAGCGCGCTGACGGCGTGGAAGTCCTCGACACGGCCCGCGCGCAAGCGGAGGACGTGCGTGGGCCACCCCGCCAGCCCGTCCGGGATGTGTGTCGCGTAGAGACAGCAGCCCGCGTGCGCGCGGCACTCGTCGCGGACGAGGCCGAGCAGAGCCCCGCGCGCGCCCGCGTCAAGGTCGGCGCCGGACTCATCGAGGAGGATCAGCCGCGCGGGCCGCGCGAGGCCGGCGAGGAGCTGCGCTCGCCTCCGCCCGCCCGCGCCGAGCCCATCGACGGGCCCC
>MJCC01000007.1:533583-544129 GCA_001766655.1 Phytomonas francai
CACGCCGCGGCGACGTGGGCGATCGCGCCGGCGGCCGCCGCGTCCTCGAAGGGGTCGTGCCCGCCGAGGACGCGCACGGCGCCGCAGCCCGCGCGCCGCCGGCCCGCGAGGATTGCCAGAAGCGTCGACTTCCCGCTGCCGTTGGGCCCGAGGACAAGGACGCGGTCGCCCGCGTGTACGCGGAGAGAAACCCCGCGCAGCGCGGCCCCCCCCTCCGGCCGCGCGGGGGCCTTGTTGCGGCGCCAGAACAGAGAACGCGTGTGGGCGTCGGCCGGGTAGGCGAAGGAGACCTCCGCGAGGTCCACCAGCAGCTCCGGTGAGGCCGCCATCGCGAATGTCACACTACGAGTGTCCCACTACGAATGTCACACTACGAATGTCACACTACGAATGTCCCACTACGAGTGTCCCACTACGAATGTCACACTACGAATGTCACACTACGAATGTCACACTACGAATGTCACACTACGAGTGTCCCACTGCAAACGCCAAACTGCAAACGTCACGCTGAACGAGACGATCACCCCTCCAGGCGGGTCGCAAAAGTGTGATGGAGAGGAGTGCGTGGTTCAATGGAGTCAACGGGATGGGGGTTTCGGACTTGTCGGCAGTCGAAACGAGTGGATCTCTCTATCGATATAGTGAGAGAGAGAGAGGAGGGGGCGGCGAGCGAGATAATCGAAGCCGACGCTTCTTCTGTATAGAAGTACTACAAGAAGCAAAGTCGAGAAAAAAGGGAAGCGATTTCTCATCTTGGACAGGTAAAAATACAAAATTGAACAAAATAAAAACACCAGTAGCAGATGGACTTCCCACTAAGTGTTTCTATAAAGCTACACAAAACCTAGGAAATGGAAACGAATCCCCCTTCTCCTTCAGTACGCATAAGCTAATTTAATAAAGATGTAAAGCGATAGAATATAAATAAAAACTTAAACCTGCATCTATAATGGAGTACACTCAAACCTCAAGTGAGGTCGAGCGATCACCGTTAGTATTTGTATTTTGTTCGTTTATGGAAGAATTCCATTTACACAAGAAACGGACACCACACGGGTTCACCTACCTACCTACCTGCCCCTCTCTGCTTTCTCACACACTTTCCTTGTCATATAAATAGCGTTGCAATGGATGGTTATGCGATGTCTTTGTAGGGGCTTTGGGGTTGATAAACAGATATTTTAAACCCATTTGTGTTTCCCACTTTTTGAGCGCTCTATCTGAAGTACTAAGAGGGCGTCGCAGCAGAAGGCAACACATGTTCACCTTCAGAGGAGTTCTCCAGGATGTAAATATGCTGCATCGCCGAAGCGTTCACGACGTAGACGGGGGTGTCGAAAAGCAGGGCCTCAATTGGGATGGTACACTGTCGAGAACTGAGAAAAACCGTTGTCTGCCGCTCCAGCGCGTTTGTGCAGGGGTTTTGCTGTAGAAAGGTGCGTCTGACCTCGTACACTTGGAGAACGATCATCGCGGAGGGGGGGGGTTGCTGCAAAAAGGACTCACGTGAAGCCACCGGAGGAGGAGGAGGAGGAGAGAGCTCGGAAAGTCCCACCACGCGGCCGAGCGCGACCTGCGGCGCCGTCTGCTCTCCTTCTCCCGGCCTCGTTCTACCACTCCATCCTCCCTCGTTGTCTACGAATTCGCTACCCATCACCCCCGCCGCATGAGTCGCCCGAGGGAGATAAAAGTAGTAATCCTCCCCGACCACCACCGGCGGAAAGGGCGGGAACGCCGACGGGGAGGAAGCGGTGCGGCCGGCAAGGGATGCAAAGCCTCCTCCTCCTCTTTGAGCACGCTTTCTTAACAGGCTATCCTCCTCGCCTCCCCCGAATCCCCCTCCGTGCTCGCTTTCCTTTCCTTCTCTTTCGCTTTCCTCGAGTGGGGGGGGTGCGGTGAGGAGGCCCCAGTCGATACGCCGCGCGGCACTGCGCAGCTGCGAGACCTGGCGTCGAGGAAGGGGGAACTCCAGCGCGTTCGGCTCCTTTTCCTCTTCTTCCCCCATCGCCCCTTTCCTCCGCACGCCTTCCTCTTCGCTCTCGCAATCGTCCCCGAGGCTTCTTGAGGTGCGCGGGCCCATGGGGTCGCGGCCCTTCTCGACGGTACCGCAGAGCAGCAGGGACTCAGGCTGAGGGCTTTGATCCGCGGTATTCATGCGATCCGGGTTATCCGCATTATCCGTATGATTATTGGCAAGAGGGGGGGAATAGAACGAAGGCGTTCGCGGAGAAATCGGCGCACGAGGGGGCGAGGAAGATAATCCCAAACGAGGCGTTAGATTTTCTTTTCCGTTTTGTGGTTCGGGGAGCGAAAGGAGTTGTCGGGAGTGGTGAAAGTTTTTTGCCAAGGCCTCGTGAAGCCAGGAAGGCTCGAGAAGGGGCACAGAAGCGAGGTTGTAGTGAAGCTTTGCACGTCTCCCAGCGGGAATGTGGACAAAATCCGGCAAAGAGCCCTCCTCTTTGGGGGTGAAACTACGCAAAGGAAGGACCATACCGCCTGCCGCACGCGTTAACCGTGCCATTTCCTCATCAGACGAGGTAAAAAGAATGCGCCTACCTGCTAAAAATCGTTCAGAATGAGGTAATACTGTAAACCACGCGATGGGATCCCCCATGACTGGAATAAGGGGTGAGGTGGGAGAAGGGAAATTGCTAATAAAAAGCTGCTCCCTCGCCGGCAAGGCCACCCAATCATCGGATTCAGCCAACTTCAGCCATTCGCAGCGCACAGGAGCAACCCCTAACGCAAGAGCCTCGTAGATGTCATTTCTTACCTCCCCTCCAACCCATTGCCCACCCTTATTCATGGAAGGGTCGTTATTAGCGTTGGGGTTTGTCTCCCCAAGAATCTCCTCCTGAAGCTCTAAGAAAGTATTCTCGTCTTCTTCCCCCTCACACACTCCGACAAGATAAATCAAAAGTAATGATAAACTCTCCTGAGGGTGCCGTGAATTTGAAAAAGAAAAGGACATCACGTCCCGCACCTCTTCTGAAGGATTGAGGGGCCCCTTGCCGAGGTGCTCTCCGAAGGCGCTCAGCTGCGTTGGAGATTCCAAGATGGAAACCCCCCGATTCTGCAGTCGCTCTACCTTTTCCTTCAAAAAATACAAAGACCGCGAGGACCCGGGAGAAGAGGAGGCACCCCATCCCAGCTGGCACTTCGCAGATTTGGATAGGTAAATACACAATCGGCTCGCTGCCACCAGACGAGAATCCCCGGGAAAAGGGTTTTCACCCTTTGGAGGCTTTAGCAGCTTAGGCACCGCAACGGAGGTGATATTCACCACGTGTGACTCTGTTTTTCTCGGATTTTTTCTCTTTAGGTCCCCTGGATCGCTCGCCGCGCCTTGCGAGGGAGTAGCATCCAGCGTCATCGGGAATTCATCACCGCGGCCGAGAGCTCTGTCGCCCTCCAGGGCAGGATCTGCACAAGAGGATATATGTACATCTCTATTTTCCTTTGGTGCATCCCATTCCCTCCCGTGATCGTCGGTGCCCCACAAAAGCTTTTGCTCTATATCGTCTTCCTCGGACATCATTCGAACGAGTTGCGAGCCAGTTGTCGGTTTGGGGAGATCCAAAAGGGCGCGCTCTCGCTTTCGCCGCCATCCCCGCCCGGAGCGATCCGATTCGTGCGGGTTTGTCGGATGCCCACATGAGTGGGCGTGGGCTTCCAAAGAAGCCTTCTCATCCGTGTGTTCTTTTGAGGCCGTCAAACGCACGTCTTCGATTTTTAGATGAATTAGCGAGCCGTCAGCGTCCCAGCGGATTTGCACGAAGCCGTCCTGCTCGCCTGTGGTTGTCCTCCCCGGACGCCAAACCCCGCCCAACCGCCCCTCCACACGCCGTCCCGCTGTCAAGCGAACGGAATCGTACACTCGCACGGAATTCGAAAGCACGTATTCGGAGGGGAGCCGCCCCGTCCCTTCCTTTTCATTCGCTTCTTCGCCCCCTCCTTTCTTGGCGCCTTCTTCGTAGGCAGCGGCTTCGCGGAGGGGGAGGTCCTGCACTGCTAGGGTCGGCGCGAGCTCGCGCGAGTCCCCCGCCGACAGGCCGAGCGCCAAGGAGGGGAGCGATACCGGAATGGGCGCGGGAAGGGCGGGCCAGCCAGGGGAGATCTGCGGCGGCGCCTGAAAAGACGACGGGAAAGGCGACGGCGGCGACGAATGCGGCCACAGGCGGGCCATCGGGGAGGCGGCGGGGTGGGTGGGGCTCCGGGCGCGGCGGGGGGTCGCCATCAGACGCAAGGCCTCCCCCCCCCCCTCCCACTCCTCTTCCCCTTCCCCTTCCCTCCCGCCGCCGCCGCCGTCGTCGTCCGGCGGATACATCCAACGCGCGCCCGGGGGCCTTCCCGTGCCTTTCGCGGCCCCCATCCCGTGCGCGAGGGGGGTCGCCTCGTCGCCGCCCAACAGGGCGTCGGCCGGGGGCGGGTCCGGGAAGAGCCGCGCCGGGCGGAGGTCCGCCGCGTAGGGGGGGGGCCGCAGTCCGTCCTCGGGGTCCATCCGCTGCGTCTCCTGCGAGGCCGCCTCCCTTCTCGCGGAGACGCCCGAGAGAGGGGGGTCCATGCGACGGCGGGGTTGTTGTTTTTTTATTATTATGGTCGAGGGGGTGGCGGCGGGGGCCCACCGGTGTCACGGCGGCCTCAACGAATCCCCAAAAACGTGTGACGGTACCGCCGGTGGCTCGGAATCGCGGAAGTGTGGCCGCTATGAGAGGCCGATGGTGAGCAGTACTGGATATGGTGACTTTGCCTATAATGGAAGGAGGGTAAACGATTGAGGATGGGCCGAGCAGGAGTGTGAAACAAAAAGAAGGGGAAAATAGACATTTCTTTGACGCGTCGGGTCTGGAGGAAAGTCCTCATGAAAGTAAAGGAGACAGAGATGTTTTAAAAATCTTAAGAGAGTTTGTTGGGATTATTAAATATGAGTTTCTGAATCCAGGAAGAATTTAATCAGAAAATATCTTCGAGGAATATGATGATAGGAAAAGGTAATTATTTTTATGTATATATATATAATCTGAAAGGTCTATATTTTTTAGAATGTGAAAAACACCTCGAGGCGCCTGCCTTCTGTTTATAAAATCGTCATAAAAGTTAAATTCCGATATTTACGGGTATCTTTTCTGTTCGTATTGTTACTTAAGTTTGAGAAAAAATGCCATCTAGAAAGCAGATTCGTTAAGGCTTCTTATTAATTATAAATTCTGTTTAAGGTTGAAAATGTAAAACACCGTACTACACTGCATAATACATTCAAATCAAATCAATACATTTTTGTTGTTTCCTTTTTTGCGCGTCGAGTTGCACAGAGTTTTTTCCCGGATGCTTTTGGTGGATGAATAAGAAGTCGTCCACGACCCTTGAGGGTTGATTGACGTTTCCCCTTAGGACCCTTTATTCGGGTACCCACAGAAGCCTTACTTGCCGAACGTTTCTCAAGCTGCAGATCCTCAGGAAGGCGAGGCGAGAGAAGCGATTCCTTTGAAGGAGAACCCCCGCGAATCCTTTTTGAGGGTCTTGCCGCCGACTTGCTGCTCCTCTTCGTGACTTTCCTGCTCTCATTTAAGAACGCAATAGGGGGGGACAGACTCTGTTGAGCCTCCCGCTTAGCCTTTGTGCAGCGTATAGCTGCCTTTTTCTCCGCGTAAAGCTCCAAAACTTCGTCCTCGCTCGTGATACCCTTCTCATTGCAATCCATCCAGAACGAATGAGGGGGGTCAGCGGCAGAGCGCAGGCGAATCGTACGCTCCTTTTTCTCCATTTTTGTCCGTTTGAGGGCGCGTTGGTAGTCGGGGTTATGCAGCCGCGCATCCTCCTCGATGGCGGTGTCGAGCGCGCGCTGGAGGAGTGGGGGGCCGCGGAGGGCCTCGTGGAGAAGGCACCAGAAGGCCGCCCACTCATGCCGCCCGCCCCCCTCGCCAGGCCCCGCCGAAAACGCCGAAAACCCCCCGCCATCGTCCTCCTCCGCATCGTCCGGGCCGTTTTCGCGTGCGGTCGCCGCCCATTCGCGTTCGAAATCGGCCTGCGAGGTCGGCGGGAGATGCCTTCGCATGCGCGCGAGCACGCCCGCATCGACGAGGTCCGCCTCGGTCAGGACGAGCCGGTCGAAGCCCTCGACCACCTCGCGGAGGAGCCCCCAGTGCGCGTCGGAAAGCGCGAATCGCAGGCCGTCCGCGAGCGCGAACGCCGGATGAAAAAAACCCTCCAAAGACGAGAGATCGGCAGGGGCGCTTGTGGAAAACCGCAGCGGGAGCTCCCACAGCCGCGTGAAGGCGTCCATCTCGGCCGCCGTCCCGCCCGCCGGGGGGGAAGAAAACGGAGGCGCGCGAGGGGAAACCCCCGCCTCCTTCGCGCCGCCTCGCGTGGATCGAGCGTCGACCGCCGTCCGTTCGCGGATGGCGGCGGCATCCTCGGCCTGATAATTACCGTCCTCGATGAGGGATTGCCGCGGCGTATTCTTCCGCGCGGCGCGGCTGGTGATGCGGTTCTCCGCGGGATCGGTTGTCGTGAGGTAGAGCGCGCGGACGGTGAAGCGCTGGCCGATGCGAAAAACGCGCGCGAGGGCCTGGTCCTCGTTGGTCCTTGTATAATCCCGATCGAGCAGGATGACCATGTGCGCGGCCTGCAGATTAATCCCGCACCCCCCGGCCTTAAGTGAGATAATAAAAAAAAGGCAGTCCGGGGCCTCGCGAAAGCGCCGAACCCGCCGCTGTCGGTCCTCCTCGGGGGTCTCGCCGGAGAGGACCTCGACGAAGGCCCCCCACCCCCGGGCCTCGAGCGACTCCGCGAGCAGCTCCACGGCGTCCAGCCAGTGCGTGAAGATCACCGCCTTCCGCCGCGCGCAAAAGAGCCGGGAAAACAAAAGATGCAGGAGAAGAAATTTCCCACTGCAGGCGAGCGCGAGGGCGGCCTCGCGCGCGGGCCCGCCGGCCCCGCAGAGCCCGACGACGCGCGGGCAAAACGGCAGCAAAAAGGCGTGATCGCAGAGCCGCTGCGCCGACGACTCCGAGACGCCGCCGCGGGTAAGCCCGTAAACCTGCGCAGATTCCGTCGATTCCCGCGCCGATTCTTTCGATTTTTTGGATTTCTTGGAGGCTTCGAGGGCGCGCACGCAGGGCGTCCGCCGCTCGCCGCGGAGGAGCGCCAAAAGCCTCACCTGGACGGCGGTGAGGGGGGCGCGGAGCGTGTGGGAGGTCGCGCGCAGGGTGGCGTCGACGTCGCGCTTCGTCCGGCGAAGAAGAAAGGGCCGGAGGATGGCGTGGAGCCGCCGCACGAGGAGCCCGCGGTCCGCCGCGGCGAGCCCCCGCGCGGCCTCAAAGGGGCCGTCGAAGACGCGTGCGAAGGCCCCGCCCTCGGCGAAGACCGACGGATTCAAAAAGTACAAAAGCGCCCAGAGCTCGCGGGGGTCGCTGTTGAGCGGGGTCGCGGTCAGGACGAGGCGGTGCGCGCAGGGGATGCGCAGAATCGAGCGCGCGGTGAGGGTCCGCGGGTGGGCGAGCGCCTTGTGGGCCTCGTCCACGATTAAATACCCCCAGCGAACCCGGCAAACCCCCGAGCGCGCGCGCCGCGCGAGGTGAAAGGGAAGCAAAACGAGATCGCAGCCCGCGGCCTCGCGGACGGGGTGCTTGAGTTTTTGGTAAACCCCCACGCGCAGGCTGCCCGGGGCGAACTGCGCGCAGGCCTCCCGCCATTCGCGGATAACGGAGAGTGGGGCGAGGACAAGGTGAGGGGGGGACCGGAGTTCGAAAAACGACGACGCGGGATCGAATAATAGCCCGGGGCGATCGGAAAGGCCCGAGGGCGAGCCTCGCGAGGCCGCTTGCTCCTTCAAGTATAACAAAAAAGCAATCGTTTGGATCGTCTTGCCAACCCCCATCTCGTCTGCAAGAATGCCATTGATATGGTTCGCGTGCAGTGTGGCTAAAAAACGCAAACCATCCATCTGATGCGGCATTAAAGTCGCCCGGAGGCCGCTGGGCTGGCGATGAACGACGACCTCGACCGGGTGCATGAGTTGATACTCATCTTGGGCGCCAGAGACGTCGGCCGTAAAACCCTCCGAAGGGAGGGCCGCCGTCGTGGACTTTAGCCGCAAGCCAATCTCCCGCATAAACGCCTCCGTGCTTTCCATAATGCTCTCAAACGCGGATCGATTCCGCTGCCCGACGTCCGCCTCGAAGGCCTCGGCGTCGTTGGCCTCGAGCGCCTTCAGCCGCGCGCGGGATTCGGCCTCGCGGCGGCGCCTCCAGTACCTGCGCACCTCCCGCACGACGTCCTCGGGGGTCGTGAACCCCCGCGCGTAGTGGGCCGATCCCCCCCAACGCCGAAAAGGAACCTCCGGGAGGTAGAGGAGGAGGTTCGCGCGGGCGAGTTCGCTAATCGGAACCTCCTGCACGCCGCGCGTACGCAGGGCGGCGAGAAGATGCTGAATTTCAGACTCTTTCTCCGCGCCATGGCGTAGAATTTTAGCGCTAATTCGCATTGCCGCCCGCTGACGAGACGATTTCGACGCATACGAAGGTATTGGCTTTCGCTCATTTAGATCGCACAAACCACGAGGGTGGGAAAGGGGTTGCGATAGAACCCTTCGCTGCTCTAAAAGCACTTTAAAGCAGAGAACAGCCTCTTTTGTGGCTTGGCAGTGCGCGGCCCTTGCCCTGGTCGATTTCATAAATGCTGTCCTCTCGTCCTCTCCGCTCGGTACGCTCGATAGTCGAGCAGTTGTCTTAACAGGGGCGGCTTGCTGGAATGGCTCTTTGAACTGCCCCAGGTTGGTTGGTTTCCGGAAAAAGGAAGAAAATGGAAAAATCGGTCGCCTGTCGTCGGTCAAAGTATCGGTATTTATTTCTTTTGCACCCCAAGAAACAGCATTCGGGGCAACAGAGGCTAACAATGAACGCAAGCGATGATGAAAATCATCCTGTGCGGCAGTTTCGGTAGGTGGCATAGCTGTATATCTGGGGATACACCCATTCGTATTAGCAAAAGAATGCGAACTCTTTTCTTGCTGGGGCTATGTTACTTTGAGACGAGATTAAAGAAAATATTCAAGAACGATACCAAAAGAGATCCCCTTCTCCTCCCCCTCATATTGATGGGAAACACACGAAAACAGATGCAAGGAACATGAAATAGACAGTATGTGTATTATCATTATATTTCTCTTTTTTCAAGAGTTGGAGCTCGTTGGGAAGCTTTCTTCACATTGTTCGCCGAGAGTAGTTTAGTAGGAAACATAGAGGAGGAAAAACCCGTTTTGTCTGCTTCCATCCAGACCCAAGAAGAGCGAACAAAGAAAAAAACGAGCAGCCAGGGGTTCCTTACGAACCCTCTCCTCACTCCTTTTTTCACCAGCATTCACAGCAAACGTCGCTTTTTCGCCGTGTTCATGTAGGGCTGAAGAACCCATTCCGTTTCCGCATCTTCCATCTCAAGCGTCCCCAAGATCACGCGATACGGCGTCAGCTCAAACCGCGGCCCCACCTCCGTGAGCTCGACCGCCCGCGGATTCTTCCCATCCGTGTGGAAAGTGTGGTGCCGAAAGCTAATAAAGTCGTTCTGGTTATCCAGCGTGATGACCCGCGTGGCCTCGGGCTTCGGGACCGGGAAAAGGTACCGCAGGACGTTCTTAATTCGCAGCCCCAGCTTCGTGGTAAAATTCTCAAAGATGAGATGGGGGTACTGCTCGGACATCGTCCCCACGTCCTTGATATCATGCCGGGTGACCAAATTGTGAATTGTGAAGACCACCGTCGGGCCGAGGGGGAGGTGGGAGATCGTCAGGCTGTCCGGGACCCCGTGGGACTCCTGCAGGACGATGACGTCGGTGAAATTATCCCGCCGCGCGGCGTCCATCAGCTGACGGACGCTGAGGCTCCCGCGATTCAGCCGAACCGCGTTCGGGATCACCAAACGGACCTCCTTCGTGAACTCCAGCAGCTTCTGCGAGGCCCCGCGCGAGGTGCTCACGAGCACGCGAGGATCCTCCCTTCCCGCGAGCGCATACTCGTCGTCGATTGTAGATCTCACGTTTTTCGTGACCTCGTCGTCGAGCTCAGAGAACTTTTTGAGCGCGAGGGCGTCTTTGCGGAGGTGTCCTGGCAGCGGCGTGCCCGTCCGCATCGCTTCTTGGAATTGCTCCTTTCGAATCGCGATGGCCTCGTGAACCCGCTCATGCTGTCGGTGCTCGAGAAACTCCTTGCGCGTTCGAATTACACTTCGCCGCATCCTTTAAAAATTAAAAAAAATTATACCGCAACTAAAAGTAATATATGGACTTTGTTTAGTTAGTTAGTTATCGTTTCGCACCGCCTCCACTTCCGTATTAGAACAATTCTCTGAATAGCTCCTTTCTAATTGTCGTTTTAGAATAGGTTTGGAAACATAGGGGGGAAATATGATAAGGGTGATAAAAATGAGAGGCCAAAGGACAAAAAAACATCGTTGAAAAACAACCCCAATTGAAGCATCCTTAAATATTATTTTGATTGGGGAAAAAATAGAAATACTGCCATGTGTTGTATTTTTTTTTGTAGGGGGG
>MJCC01000007.1:557990-573945 GCA_001766655.1 Phytomonas francai
TTGCAGGCCTCCTCACGTTTTCCGTTGCAGGCCTCCTCACGTTTTCCGTTGCAGGCCTCCTCACGTTTTCCGTTGCAGGCCTCCTCACGTTCTCCGTTGCAGGCCTCCTCACGTTCTCCTTCCCCGCGTTCTCACCCAGGCCGGGCTGTGGGAGGAGGGCGGCCCAGTAGCTCCCGACCTGCGCGAGCTGCGCGCGGGAGCAGCGGGGGTACGGGGCGAACACCCAGTCGGACGCGAGCTGATCCGTCAGCGCGTGATGGCTCGGCAGGCGAAAAGGGGGCTCCTTCCCCGCATAATTGCAGAGTTGAGATCCCTCGCACCGATCCACCGTCCCGTTTTTGTTGATCTGAGCAATAAAAAGGTCTGGGAAGGTCATCGGCGTGAGCGCAAGGGAAAGCTACCAGAGCGCGTCGCCAGACGACGTCGCATCAACGACTCCGGAAGCAGTACACCCACTCAGAAAAAAAAAAGAGAGAAAAAGTGAAATATAGCTAGCAGAAGCCTTTTAGGCGTATCAATGTAACAACACGACATATACAAGAATTTTGTCGTCCTGTCTGATAAATTTAGAATTATAAACCGCTTTTCGCATAGACTTAACTCAATAGCTATAAATATCAAGTATATTAATAGCCAAAAGATATAATGAAATCTTTATTATCATGAATGCAAAATAAAGGAAGCATATTTTTTTTGAAATGTATATATATACAGGTGGGCTATACCTAAAAAAAAAGAAAAATAGCTTCCTCGAAAACTTTTTCCCATGTTAACATTGAAACCACCGATTACAATGTTACATTTTTAATAAATTCAGATCAACCATTTTTGCGTTCCGATTATTACCAAACAGCTGAATTCGGAAAAAAAAAGAGAAAAAACTATTTCATTTTCTTAATTGTTTTCACTCATTGCCAATCAGAGCCTCCACCGGAATCGTAGTCTTCGGACGCAGGAGGGACTCTATGGAGTGTGTAATGCGTAGCTCGCGGGAGTTTAGGGAAGCCTTTTCACCCCCGCAACTCTCGTAAGTCGCTCCGACCAGGTCCTGCATAACCGCAATCGCCTTCCCAACCGCAATCTCTAACGAATGCTCATGATAAAACGCCAGGAGCAAGGCCGAGAAGACATCTCCGGTTCCCGTATAATGCCCGGAGAAACGGCGGAACTTTCCGGTAAACTGTTTTGGCGGGAATACTAGCGAGTTGTCCTCCGGGTTTCGCTCAGCGATGGAGAGTAAAAACTGGAGCTGTGAGGAGTCGCCGTGGACCGGAAAGGACTTAATCACCACACAGGCGGTCCCTTTTTCGTGGAACCACGTCGCCACCGCCCTGGCTGACGACAAATCCTTCACATCAATCCCACTGAGGATGGAAGCTTCGAAGTAATTCGGCGTGAGGACGTCGACAACGTGAAGAATACTCCGGTAGGCCTCCACAACCTCCTCCTTGCAGTACAAGATACCGTCATCGCCCAATACTGGATCGCAGATGTAAAGCAGCTCCCCCAGCCCCACCTTTTGACGGCATTCCCGAATATCATTCACAGTTTGCTCGAGGTGGCAAACAATCTCCTTGTTGTTGATGTACCCCGTGAGGAGATAATGATAGTCCTTGAGAAAGTCGTTTGCGCGGATCCCTTCCATCAGGGTGAGGTATTCATCGAGGTTCATACGGTGACCACGGATGATGGGGTATCCGCTGTGGTTCGAGAGGCTGACGGTATTCACCGGATCCACGTCAAAGCCGTGGACCTGAAGCGGAAAGACCGCCGCTTTATTCCCAACATAGCCATGCGCGACGTGGGATTGGATTGAAAGCACCGTCTTATCACTCGTCATCATAAAATAAGAATGATAGCGCTGAACAAAAAAAATTATTTATTATAATATAACGATTAAGGCAAGCTTAGCACTTCAAGAAGGAAATATCCAAAAACTTTCAATAAATATGAAAATAAAGAAAAAAGAGTAATCGTAGTACTTTGAATGGTAGCTTTGTCTAAAAATTTTACTGGTTCAATTTTTACTTTTAAATGTTGATTGCGGAAGAAACTCGAAGAAAAAAAGGAAGAAGTCGATAAGAATGAAAATATTTCGTCTAGCACAGAAGTAAAAAAAACGAGAAACTCTATTCGCTTAGCATCCACACCCATCTGATAAAAATAACAAGATGGTTTATTTTTTATTCTAAAAAAAATATGACCATTACTTGCCATGTCAACAGAAAATATTTTGAGGATAGACTCTCTCTATAGTAGATATATTACATTCGAAACAATACCTCCCCTCCCCTCGCTAGAGAACGAACAAAGAAAAAGACATTGTTTTTTACATGTGTAGCGTGTACCTCCCCCCCCCCCTCCCCTCCCTCTCGACTTCTTTCAAAAAAATTTCCGTCTTGCCTCCATGAAATTCATATGCTTCGCTTTACTAGAGTCAACTGGTCAACAGGGATCATTAGGTAGAGAATCCAAGATGCCCTCGAGGGGGGAAAATGAGAGAGGCCTCACTTGAGCGTTAAAAGAGATTTACTCCAGCTCGGTAGCTTCCACGTCGTTTTGAGAATACTAAAGAACACCGTATCATCCTCAATAATAGCACTAAGCCCATTGTAGTAATCCAGAAACTCTGTATATGGGATCATGCCGTACTGCTTCTCTTTATGATCCCAGAGTGCCAAAAAACCTTTCAGAAGGCCCTCTGCGGTAAAAAGCCCATCCCGAACGACCACTGGATGCTCATGCGCGTTAAACCTCGCTTGAATATCTAAAATCGCGATCTGCCCGTCGTGATCGAAGTCGAGCTGGCAAAAGACCTCCGACACGGCCTTCTTACGGGCCTCATTCATCGTTCCTCGGATGTAGTCCATAAAGACGTCGTAGTCCACCCCTTTTGATTCCCCCAGTTCATCCAATTCGTCGTGCGGAAAGGCGTTGTAAATCGCCTCGGCGACGCTTCGGATGTCTTCATGCGATCGTGTGGTGCTCGAGAAGGCCGTCGAAGACCACGAATCCCTAGAAGGCGAGAAGGGATTCACCCCGAACGCGCGGGAATCCCGGACGAGGCTTTCCATCCCCGGTGATAATTTCATCCAACGCCTGCCATCCGCGGAGACCTCGCGGAAAGGCCGTCCCATCGCTTTAATCCCGATTTCCGGGATACCGCCGCCAGCGTGCACAATGTAAGCCTCACGAAGCTGCAAAAGAATATTTTTGATTTCTTCCGGCAGACTGACAGGAACACGTTTTCCTGAAGAAAGTAACATTGTCGAAGGATTCGCGACGGAGCTGTTCAACAACCCTGGTAGCCTCCCCGTATGGCTACGCAAGTTGCTATCATCAACAGAGACGATTTTATATCGTTTAATATCGTCGTCCCGTTGGTTGTGCGGAGTACCTAATAAAAGAATATTTCCAACTTGAAAATCATCCGTCAGGTAGCTTTCTCCCTTCTCGTTGGTGTAAACATCGAGAGGAAAGGCAGCAAAGTGCTTTAACGTGGTGTAGCCCATGTTGCCAATGATGGAGCGCACCTCCTCAAGGTAAAAGGCATGCCAGCGTGGGTAATAAACGCCAAAGAAATATCGCTGAACGTCTTTAGGGAGATAAGAGAGCTCTTCGCAGTGAAAACGAAGGAAATCCCCGCGTTCGATACGAGCTACTTCACTGTAAAGAGAAGCATTCATACGAACTGACATTCTGTATTTGCGTATTTACACTTTTCAGATCCCTAACTATCCTGTTTTCCTGCTGTAAGATAGAAAAGAATAGTGCAAGAGTAAAAAAAAAGATATCATGAAATTTAAACATATATATATATATATATATAGAGAGAGAGAGAGAGAGAGAGAGACGTGAATGCTGTAGTGGTGTGCGTTGGCCAAATGCCTATCCATAATAGCTATAGGTTTATACACACATCGATCAACATTAATATGTATGTGATGTTAATTTTATATGAAATTATAAGTGGTGCTAACAGTTTAAAATGTTCTTTCATTTCACCAACTGACATTAATGAAAACGCAAGATCACTCAACAAAGATCAAAAGTCATTTAAAAAATGAAACTGCCTAAAGAGAAGAAAAGGCATATTAAAGATATGAATGAAGCTGTGCGAGGTACTCGGGAAACTTTTGAGGCTATTTGAAAATAACCTGCTCATGCCATTTGCAAAAGAAATAATAATACCAATGATAGTAAGTAATGCTAAGAGTTATCCACCACTAAACTGTTCATACAGTAGCAGTTGAGATTCCAGTCAGAGAAAAAGCCTCTTTATGTTATGGAAATGGCTAGAAAAAGGTGATATTAAACGGAATTTAAAGTTATCTACATCTTTCAAAACACACATCCCCCTCAAACTCTCAGGTGACTACTCCTTCATCATTTTTCTTTCTTCCTTGTACGCGTCATACTCGTTCTTTTTTTTCATGTTGATATGACTTTTTCTGTCGCCCCTTAATTTTGTTATTCACCTTCGAAACCAGGCATTCGGTCGTTGAGGTTCTTTCTTCCCTTTTGCTTTCAGATTCCGCGTATTATTACAGGGCAACGAGGGGTACAAACTTTCCGAATTTAGCGCGCTCCCCAGCGTATCCGGGGCGTCATTCAAAGAGGTAGAAACCCCCGTAGGAGAAGGTTCTCCTCCCCACGCGGGCGAGGAATGGCCTCGCCCTGGAGAGGGATAAAAAAAAGAGGAAGATTCACCTTCGGCACTGCCGAAATCCCCATCCTCGGGGGCCTTAGACGCGCCGTGTGTGAGCTTGGATTTAATATCCGAGCTTAGCCACGCGTTTTTCTTCCCTGGTGGATTCTTTGGAGTTTTCTTTTTAACTCCTCCTGAATTCATACTATTCCACAACGCCGCGACGCGTTTTTCCTCCTCCTTCTTTTTGGTTTCGTTCTCATCCCGCTCTTTCGCACGAGCCCGCCGCTGAAGCTCCGGGGTCATTTTGATCTTCCATATCTCACACAACACGCGCTTTTTCATGGGGTTCGGCATCGTCGCCACCAAAAGTGGAAATACTTCGTTAAATACATCCATTTGAGGGAAAATGGACTCCATGAGGGTATCGTAATACTCAACACTGAAGATCTTGGAATCCATAAAGCTCCGTGTAAGGCTGCGGAAGCGTGCGTAATCAGTTGGAGAGGGTAATTTTTTGCTAACAAGTTCCTCCAACAGCCGCATCTGCTCAGCGAGGTCGGATGGAATCTTATTCCGCTGTAAATACGCTTCCACACTCTCCGGCATGCTAAACGCGCAGTCAAAATCACGCCCATCGCCGTCGTTATTTCCTTTCGTAGGGCTAGTATGCTCTGGGGAGCTGTCGTTATGCACACGATCAGGTGGCCATAGGAGAACATTCAGAACGTCTGGATGGTGGAAATAAAGGGGCAATCCATTTCCTAACGGGGCATGCACGTAATTTTTACCCTCTTGTCCTCTCTTAGCACTAAGGCCGCGATTGTGCCGTCCATGTTTTCCGCGGATATTTGATCGCGCCGGGAGAAGCTCCATCGATTCCTTGCGAAATACGTAATCAAAGGTAATTTGAATGGCATTTGTGTTTGACCCTGTCGATGCCCCGACTAGATTGCTTCCAGCAGTTTGTGGAACTACAGTTCCTTCTCCACTACCACGCTCCCCACTGCCTTCTGGCAACGCGCCGAAGGTTTCTCGAGTAAACATCAGCTTACCCTTCACGCCATGCATACGCTTTTTATGTACCGCCAACTCAAAGTCATCCGCGAACACACGAAGCATGAGATCAAGATTCACACAATCTGGGTGCTCACATATTTTATGGCATCGCAAGAAATGTTGATCAAGCTTTTGGCGATTTTCAAAAAAGGTAAAGGTGAACTGACCACGATTGCAGATATCGCAAGTGTAGTGGTGCTCCTGCATATGTCGCAACAACGCCTCGCCGTCATAGAGCCGAACTTCACGGCGCAAACGAGTGCAGAAGCGACATGACGGATGCCCGATAAAACACGGACTATCCGATGGACAAATCCCCTCCAAATGCTGCCGTAAGGCCACCTCACCGTACACCATCTGCTCACACAAAAAAACAGGCCGACACTGGAGACAAATCTCACAGTAAGACATCTTATGCTCCATCGCCAGGTGCTCCTTCAGGCCGCTGAACTCGATGAAAGGATCCTGCTCGCCGTGTACCCAGCACCCCTCAATCGGGCAAAGGTATTGGTAGAGCTTCTCCATCTCGTCCGCGAGGTCGCGGCCATCGATGACGCACCGAAGCCGTTTATTCTCGACGCACGTGGCGCGAATGGCGGCGATCTCCTCCGGCGCGTAGTGGTCCTCGTCTTTGCTGATCGTCCGGGTGAGGAGGACCTCGTTGGTGCGGACGCGGCAGACCGGGCAGCCGCCCCCGCCCAGGACGTGGATGCGCAGCCCGCAGGCGTAGCAGGCGTAGTGGCCGCAGGCAAAGACGCAGACGACGCGGCAGGGCTCGACGCAGATGAAACAGCCCAGCGCGCGGTCCGTTGTGTCGGCCGGGACATGCCCCCCCGACAAAGGGGCCTCGGCCCTCCCACGAGGGTGCGGCATCGCCGAGGCTGTCACGACTTCTCCCCCCCCCCCCTACCCCCCTAACGAGTGGCCCTGTGGGGAGAAAAGCGGCCTGTCACAGGAGAAGCCCACCAACGAGGGCTGCTTCAAGAGAAAGAAAGGATAGTAAGAATAAACAAAGAGGGCTGAGGTGAGGTCTGTAGGTGTGGGTGAGGGAGGGGGGTAAGGATAGGGAATGATAGAGAGGGGGAGGGCGGGAGACAAAGCGTTGACTACCGATTCTACTTTGCGTTGTTCCTTTTTTAATTTTGAGGTATGTAATAATTTATTTATGCACGTCAATGTATCTCCTCGCTAGACACCGAGAGCGTGACTTTAAAAAGATAGCTAGACGGTTAGAACCTTGACCTAGGGGAAAAAAAAACTTAAAGGAAGCAATCGATGAATACACTAGAGGCCTAGCATCAACGTTTACGTACCTAAGTATTTTCCAAGTGTAATGCAAAGGAGGCTAAGTATCGGCTACGGTGCTATCGATTAATAAATGGTTCGTGAGGACAGTTAAAGTGCAAAAAAATTAAAGGAATTGAGAAAAGAAAAAGAAATCTGTCGATTACCATGTTGAATAGGATTCCGTTGTGCATGTAGTCATTCTTCCTCATATCTACTAAATATGTATATTATTAAAGAAGAATACGTTGAACTCACATATTATAGTCCTAGCAGGTTGCATGAAAAAAAAAGTTAACATATTTGAACGTATACAACGAATTACGCCCCAAATGCACATATTGATGTTGAAAGAAAATATTGATATCCATAGAGAATGAGCAAAACTAGCAATATGAAAGCTGTGACTCTAGACAGACCTAAAAGCTCTCTCTCAAGGGAGAAAAGCACATCCTTCTATCTTCAGTGGGAACTCCAAAAGGAATGCAGTCATAACAAAACTAAAGTAACTGGATAGTGAGTAGCTTTGTAAACAATTTCGGTGATAAAAGAAAAAGAGCATATGCATTTAAATCCACACACACACTAAGCCAATTAGTGAAATCCAATGCGAAATAAATGCGCTCTGGGTCTATGCCATGATCTGCACTTTAAAGGTACTCAAGAAATTTGAAACCCCACCAAAGGATTCTTGCATCATAATTCCTTTCTAGTAGAAAATGAAAAGCTTATGAGTTTTTTTTTTGGAAATAAGAATAAGAAGCAGTGCGTGATGCTGTAATATTTGTCTGTACATACATAATGTAGCACATGATGAAGACCTTATGAAGGTAGGAACTTTCACGAACTCAAACCAAAATTTTAGGTGTTTTCTTTTTACTGATTCTTAGAAGATATTCCTCACTCCGTAAATAGTAATAAGCAAGAACGAATATCGTTAATCGGCTCCACCCCCTCCTAATTTTCACTTTCTATCACAGGCCAGTCGATCTACATCCCTCGCATAGTTTCGTATAAGGAAAGGGTTTTAAAAGCGCAAGTCTCCTGCTTTCTCTCCTTCGTTTTTATATCTCTATTAAACACCAATAGGGAAGATAACACCTACGTTATCGCTTCGAAGGAGAATCTTGCCTAGCGCGGTAGTCTCCTCTCGCTTTGTATTTATCTCCATCGCATCCCCCAAAACAATGTTCATAAACTCGTCATATCCAAGCAGATTACCTTCTATCTTTATTTGCGCATTATGCACAAGCCACACACACACCCGCTGTTTATCCTTCATAAATTGATAAACCAGATTAGCGGGGCTAATCATCTGCTTGGTAATAGGTGCGCTCATGTTCTTAGTGATTGACGTGTATTCGGTATCTTAAGGGAAAAAATACAGGCGCTACTGGATTGTGTTATCTCTTAGTTATATTCACTCTACAGTCTAGGACGACCCACCAAAAGAGAAAAGGAAAGAAAAAGATATCATTAAATGAAAGACAATAAATTTAAACAACAATAACAGCGGTATTGACGGGAAAATAGTTCAGAATGGGAAGGAAATGTATTGAAAAAAAAAAAATGGAAAAATTTATGTACGCGTATATTTATCAATTTTTGTTCAACTCATGAATCATATATGAAAAACATCCTACCCGCAGTTTTACCTTTTATTTTTATTGGATACACTTTCAAATTTTAATAATTTTCCCCTGTGAGTAATCAAACATTCATATGAATCAAATATTTCATGAGTCATATTAATATATATATATATATTTATATATATATAAAGATAGAGAAAGAGAGCGAGAGACAGGTACGTTCGCATGCACCTTCAACTCGAATAAATTAATCGAGTGATATATAAAACTTCCCCCCTTCCACGATTCCAAAGTACTGAAAATAGAACGGAAATCATGGGTAGAAAAATATATAATCTTTACAAATTACAATATATTAGGCAGGGAAACAGAAGGCCCTTATATTTTATAGATTTTTTCCCCGAGAGTTTATGTATTCATGAGGTCTGCTTTTTGTTTTTTTCAGGCTTTGGCCATCAAACCCAAGACATGAAAAAGGATTGCTCTAATGTTTCGAAACACCGTGTAAGGAAACGAAAGTGAAAACTCCTACAATACTGAAAGATAAAAAATGAAAGGAGGAAGGAAAGGTGTCTCCAAGAAAAAAATGGTACCATAAGAATAAATGACAGAGCAACATTTCACATCACAGACATCATGAGTATGAAAGGTTGCAAAAGCATACTCTACGTAAAATAGAACATCTAGCAATAAGTGTAGTTTCGCAAATTTCATTAAAATGGTTCTTATTTTTATAAATCAAAAGGAAACATTTTCCTGAAAAAAGATGCCACTGTAGTGATATAATTCCATATAATTTCAAAAAAAAAAGTGCATAATTAATGCCCGTGTCAATATATTTGCATGTGTGGCTTCATTATATTACCTATTACCCCGTGAATGATCATCTGAACATAATAAACAAATAGATACACATACATCTATATAGATAGGTAGATATAAGGGTAACTATACACAACAGTGCATTCCAAAAGTAGCCATAATAATAAAGCGCAATTGTGAAAGAAAAAGGGTATTAGGATATTTTGAATCAGACTCTTAGATACGCCAATGCATTAATGATTTGCGATCACGGTATAGAACTATCATCCATACTTATTAAGCACCTTGAGGTACTGATAGATACTTTTGCGTTGAAACCCTTCTCTTTTTTTTCCCACCATTTCCCACCGACTGCTATTGTAGTGGTTTAAAAAGGGTTGTTAAAAACTGTCTTACTCCAAGGGTAGAGTTTTTAGGCATCAAAATTAACATCGGTCGATAAATAGGTATCGCGCTATATACTTACCTGTTTATTTATAATTTATAAAAAGTCCAAACAAACAAACAATACTAAAGCAAAAACGCAAAAAAGCAGCTCACTCGTAAAACGCCAAGTAAACCTCCGACGCGCATCCGCGCACGGCGCCCTCATCCACGATCGTCACGACATCGTCGTCGCAGCAAAACCACACGTCCGGGACCGCCAGATCGCGCACGTAGGCGATGAAGTGCCCGCCGTCGAGCGAGCCGTAGTGGGCCACGATCCCGACGAGGCGCCGCACCAGCCCCGGCACGCGCCGCGTGCGCTCCCCAAAGGCGTCGAAGAGCGCGCGGGAGAGCGCCGGGGGGTCGTCCGGCGGCGCGCGCGCCCCCCCCCCGCCCGCTGTGACAGCCCCGCCGCCGGTGGGGGTCGCCGTGAGATTCGCAGGGGGGGACGAGGCCGAGGAGGCGGGGATCGCCGTGACAGCCGTGACAGCTGTGACAGCCGTGACAGGCGGGACAGCTGTGACAGGCGGGACAGCTGTGGCAGCCATGACAGCTGTGACAGGCGGGACAGCTGTGACAGCCATGACAGCTGTGACAGGCGGGACAGCTGTGACAGGCGGGANAGCTGTGACAGGCGGGACAGCTGTGGCAGACGGGACAGCTGTGACAGGCGGGCTCACGGGGGTAGGGACGCCGTTGGAGCCCGGGAACAGGGATTGCGCCCGCTCCAGGACTTTTTTGCTTTTGTAGAGCTCGACCACCTCGTTCGAGACGTACGGCCGCACATCCAGCTCCGTCGAGATCTCCACCGGGGTGTTGACTTTGATAAAATCATTCGAGGCGGCGTCGTAGTGAAATCGTAACAGGTGCACGGCGAGGGTGCCACCAAGACGGGTAATATAACTCCGCACCTCCGCCTCTTGGTAAACGCAGTTTTCACGCATGTTAGGTATCGCCCCCAGTTCCTGCTTGGGATGCTTCGAGGATTGCTGTTGTTGCTTTTGCGCGCGAGCGAGTTTGTTATGTGCCTCTTGTTTTTGGAAGCTCATCGCTTGAAAGCAGTTTTCGCAGGCGTAGAGGTCCTTACCTTTTAGCTGTGCAGGCGCGAAGGTCATCTTCACCCCTTCCCAAATACTTTGTCTGATTGGAATGGAAAGCAACATAAACATCTCATCCCGCGGAGCTTTATGACGACAACTTGAGCACGTCACCTCCGTACGTGTGACTCCCTCGAAGCTTATGCGATTCGATTTCCTCTTCTCCTCAGGGCTCCTATCCTTGTCAAACTCATCGGCGATGCGGTTTAAAAGACAAAGCAGGAACTCCTGCGCATCCTGCTGTTCGTCTTGCTCAAATAAAGAAGATATTTTACAAATCTCCATATATACACGCTGCACGTTGTGGTAAGCAGAATCATTGCGAAGATCAAAAACTGTCTGCATGTTAAGATGACGTATCAAAATGTGCAACGCGGTGGTAAGGCTACCAGGGCTCTGAAACGTCTGCATATGCAGAAGAGGTCGAGTAAAAAACACACACCGCAGCACGCACTGCAGCACTGCATTGATATAGCAAAAATACCCCGGGTTTGTAAAGCCGCTAATCTTGGCCCGAACGAGGATCGTTTCAAGCGCCTCCCTCGAAAGATGCCCGTTGTAGACATGATGCGAACTCATCCCAACCTCCCGAGATTTATGGGTTTGGGTTTCGTTGTTGTAAGTCGGCAGGTAGTCGACCAGTTCCGTTGACTTCCTCACCCGATGCGCCTGCATGAGCGAAGTGGAGGTTTTTCCAGCCGCCGTTGAGGACGCGATTTGCTTTTCGTGCGCCAACATCGGCCGATTTTGCAATGAATGCCGTGGGACAGGAAAAACTAAACGAACTCGACGATTTCTTAAATAGACTAATAACGCCATCAGCTGCGATAAACGACGCATCACGCGATGACGGCGGTTTTCGTTATTGTAGTTGAGACCGAAAATCTGCCACGGCGTGCTTCTACATCGCAAACACAGCACCTGAAAGCTCCAGTGGTTTGTCGAACTATAGTGAAAATAAGGAGGGGGAAGCTCCATAGGTGAGCTCGGATCCCTTGCTTCCTTTGCAATGCCCCCACTGGATGTTGTACTCATTAGCGGCAGGGTGTGCGGTACGCTGCTTTTCTCCGAGTGTGTATTTTGCGCGGTAGGGTGCTCAGCTCTGGCGGTGAATAGAAACGCGTCATCACGGAATCTCGAGGCTCGTTTGTTCTGCATGCTGAAAAAAAACGCCCTATCAAAGTCATTTTTAACGTTCAAATAGAATTCATATCTTGCCCTCGGATTCGCCTTTCCGTTCTCAAAGTCACGAACAAACGCGGTTGGAAAGATGATGGGAAAGTGAGAAGAATCGTTCGATGAGAGGCGGGAACTCGCGCGTACGCTCGGGAATTGCGGGATCGCGACAAATATGTAGTGATTTGAAAAAAGCTTATGGGCCTGCCTATCGTGCGCGACCGATCCATCTTTTGTCCCTACCACCCCTGGCAAACGGGCACGCTGGAGGTCAAAGATATGCTGTTCGGTATGTTGAAGACAACAACAAGTCGCGCAAGTGGTACATATAAAAAGGGCTCTGCTATTTCTACTCTCGGTACTTATATTTAGACACACAGGGGTACCATTTTCCTTCCCGTTGGAATCCCGCGAAGCTGCGAGATCTCCGGCCGCAGCTGGCTTCGCGATACTCGCATACTCCACCAAATTGGAAGCATTCTCACGATGCTCGCTGTCATCCTCCGTCGTGTATTTCTCTTTTTTACTAAAGTGGTTCGTAAAGATTTTCACAAGATTAAACTTGTTGGGTTTAATCCTTGATCGTGACATCGCCTTACTTTTTTCAACCTTTTGAGGATCTAACACGGGGTAGATACCGTGCATGGTGAGGGTGTCTAAACTCCCACTCCCCAACGTCTGCTCATTCACGGCGCTGAGGCAATACACGCAGGAAATTCTCGGCAAGACATCGCTCTCAAGGACTTTCTCACTCAACCACTTCTCTGAATAGACTTGGGCGAGCTCATTCAAGTTTATATTGCCCACGCACTCACATAATATGGTATCCTCCTCTTGGGATGTCATGTAAAAATGATTGTCTGCGTTTTGTCCCGTACGTCTCAATTTTGTATCTAGACCTCTGATTCGTCGTGTCTAGCACTTTTTCTTTTCCAAGAGTATCTTCTTTAACCCTTTAGCGAACGTATAGATTATAGTGTAGGGGAACTTCAAAAAATGACTTCGTTTTCCCCCTAACCTCAAGCCAATACTATGTAGGCTCTAAGATATACAGAGATTATATATACCTATTTATTCTTACGGATATGAATAATACAATCCAAAAAATAAGTGTATGAAAGGCATAAAGTTACTTTTGTGGTCTGAATCTAGGGAATAAAGAATAATTTTTGTTTGACCTTTTTTTTATCTTTATAATTAAAAAAAACACCACAAGAGCAATAAAAACGAAAATCGGGAAAATGGAATTCGGAAAACCGAGGAACGAAAAGGCTCTATATATGCAAAGTTTGACTAGCATTACATGCTATTATTTAAGCAGTAATGATGCATGGTTTTCACAGATCTGTACTGCACGAATTATTCCCCGGTATCCCTTCGTGATCATACCTATCTATCTAAATAATTCAGTTTTTGGATTGATGCAAGGTAAAAGCAATAAAAATAGGCATACGTATAAAACACACGAAAAGGGAAAACCATAACTCCAGAATTAAATAAATGTGACACCTTTGGTTGGAAAATTATATAAAACTCTTGACAAGTGAATTCTTCTTGTCGTCACTTTTACTATATGAATCATGGGGAAAGGGGTTTACAAAATGCACCAAGCCTACCCAAAGATTTCCCTGAGAAGAATGATTTATTCCGTTCTCTAAGTGCCTCTCCCACCATTACATTCCATCTTCACCACCACCAGAGTCGCCTTAAGAGTATGTGTCGATTCCTTTAACGTATGAATTGAGCAAAACCAAGAGCTCTACCCCCGTTGGGATGATGGAAAAGTAAAAAACATGGTAGATTCGCGCAACGTGGGCTAAGGAATTCCAAGCCATAATGAGCAGTACCCCGGCCACACCGTCACACAGACCCTGAAAAAGGTTATCCAACCCAAAACGCAGCGTCCGCCCGGTTAGAACCCCCCACAAATTGAAAAATAAACACAAAAAACTCGTTGCGAGGCAAAGATTTGTGGTATTTCGGAGGAAAACATAATCTTCATGATGATAAACTTGTGCGAGGGAGTTCTCAACAATCATACGTGTATTACCCTTGGAAACGCACACTAAAGCGGTGAAGTGAACAAGCCACATCACCGCTCGAAAGGGCACAAGAAATAGCTCGTTAAGATTTACGAATAATGTTGGAAATACCCCGCATATTTTTCGATACGGACGCTGCTTCACATAATGAATCGCCATTTCTTAGAAAAAGAAGGCTCATTCGAGCGAAAAAGACTGAGAAATATTGGTAAAATAAAGAAAGAACAAAGATCTCAAAACGAGAAGAAATAATAATAATAATAATAATAATAATAATAATAAATATTAGTATTGTAAATGAGGAAAATGACAGGACACATTTTCAGACCGTCGATATGCTGAACTAATTAAGACACAATGTGAAGGATACAGATCGCATAGCTAATGCATATGATCGTTAGAGGAACTCAACGAACATGTATCCTCTGCATTGATAAATGCGGCGAGCTGTGCGGGAGGAATCAACGATCGTGCAGCGAATATTTTCCCGCTACCGCACGAAGCATTCCCAGAGGCCTTTATCGATTCAAGGCATGTGTGAAGTAGATCCGAGGCCGATCGCCATGGAAAAACCCCCCCACATGCTCGAGATTTCAAGAATGGCGAAGGATCCTCGGATTCTTCTTTTAGTCGCATCCTCCTCAGGCTCAACACCCTGGCTGGTTGTGAGCCCTGAAGAAATCTTGTTCGCGGAGAAGTTAGTAGGGGGGGTTTACTCGATAAGAGAAGCTCTCGCACACTTTGCAACGCATAGGAAAGGGAGATACTCTCCTCAGGGGACCCACATCGTGCGGCAGCCTCGCACAGCCATGAGCTCAGTACATTAAAAGGTTCAAAAATGCTAGAAAAGACCTTTCTTTCTGCAGAACTCACCCGACGGATATAGTCTGCTGCCCCTATTACCTCGACTGCGAGCACACGTTGAATCTGAAGAAACGCTTCAGGAGAAATCCGTTCAATCATGGCAACGCAATCCTCCAGAGCCACTTGTGAGGATTTCAGTGAAGATGAAAACGACATCTTCAGACTCACGGCCCGCATGCAGCTGAGCAACGTACGCAAAACAACCCGCATTTCCGTATGAAGACGATCAAAGCTAAAGGCCCGGCGAATGCAATCAAGTACTTCTTCACCATGCCAGGAATGCAATAAACCCTGCTCTTTTTTGCAACAAGAAGAAGAGGAGGAGGGGTGGGAGCTTTCATACCGGTTTCCCCCACGCTGAGGCTCTTTTTCGCCGCACCCAAGCCGTACGCCCTCTCGCACAAACTGCCTTAGCAAAGTCCTGTACGCACACCGTACGGGGGCATCCCCCCACGCGAGCAAGGCCCTCCCCACTGCCCCTTCTCCATCCCTAACCTTCGCGCTATCCTTTCCCTCCCTTTCCTTTTCGTCCGCCCTGCGAGGGCTCATCGGGCAGGACTCTTCAAGAGCCTCCGCCAGCTCCCTCTTCTCGGATTCGCTCGCGGTACGCAGGGGATGGAGCTCAGCGGCGGTGGCGACCGCGGCGAGGTGCGCCAACAACCGCTCCAGCCATCGCAATTCGCTGTCTCCTCGCACGATGCCCTGGCCCTGCGGGGCTGAATTTCCCGCGTCAGCCGTCGTCTCCGCGTAGCCTGCGAGGAAGCGGCGGCAGAAGGGCCAAATCCCGCCCTTCTCGTAGTCCACGACGAGGCTGTCGGCCGAGGCGGTCTCGTCGAGGACGAGCAGCGGCAGGAGCCGCCCCGGCCCCGCCAGGTCATCGTCGTCGCCGTCGTCGGCGGCCCGCCCGCCCCCTCGCCGAGGCCGCCCCCCGCGCGCGGGCCTCGC
>MJCC01000007.1:574180-597600 GCA_001766655.1 Phytomonas francai
GGGGGGGGGGGGGGCCCGCGCGCAGCAAAAGGGCGAGCGGCCGCCGGAGGTGCGCGTGCAGACGGCGTAACCCCCCGCCCGCGGGGGACTCCAGTCCCCGCCGCACCCCCGAGCTCGCAAAGAGCCAAAGCCCCCCTGCCAGGCGTTGGCAATAACCCCGCAAGGGGTCCTGGGGGGGGGGAGGGCACGAAGCCTTCGCATCGTGCGTTGGGCCGACGCGTACGTCTGCCGTGCCAGCCGCCCATGAAGTCCATAGGTGCTTGAGAAGAACTTTTTCTTCCCTATTCACCAAATCAACCACCTTCTCAGGCGTCTCAAGCTTAACTCGGCAAAGCGCATAGGCGAAGGCGAAAGATGAAATCACATTCCTATACGAATCATGTTCATAATAATCCGTATTGGCGAACGATCGTTCGTCCGAATTAAGAGGTTCGGGGCGAGTTTGACAGCCTGAAGCGTGGAGCTGCTGTTCACAGAGGGCGGCTATGATGGAAATGCGCGCGCGGGTGGTTGCCAAGGGTAAACTCGCCCAATTAACCCCCCCTCCAGTAAAAGGGATAAGCATTTCGATCAGTGCGGAGGAGAGAAGAATAATCTGCGAGGTTGCCCATATGCTGCGCCGCATTGCCAAATCCCTGTTGTTCGTTGTAATGACCACGGTAATGCGCTCTCCTGTGATCGCGCCTTCGTATTTCGCTAACGCCCACTGACATGCCTCCAGCTCCCTTAGTAACCATGAATTCAGAAACCCTACCCAGTGCACGAAATTGCAGCCGAAGAAGTAAAACTTAAACGGGGAGGGCATTGAATTCTTCGAGTGCAAAGGATCTGTAAAGGCCTCCAAATAGGCGTCATGAGACTCCACATGCCACGAAGTATCCGCGGTGGAAAACACTCTCGATTCGAAGGCACTCCAGGCAGGATTCCGGTCACCGAGAACAAATGGGCAAACAGCATCTCCCGCGCTGTGATCTTCCTCCTGTTTGTTAAGTAACCGCGCCGCCGGCTTAGATAGAATAGCCGCGCACAACTCCGAAATCAAACACGGCAACGAATGTAGTGTTAAAATCGACCCGGTATTTTCTTTTACAGTTCCGTTTACCTCTCCTTTTTTTCCCGCAGTGAGACCCCTTGCCTCGCGATAGGCAAGAGGCCATATCACAACAGCCTCCTCCGGCGGGAGGGTGATGATAGAAAGAGAAGAACACCTCCCCTCTCCCGCTCCCTCTTCTTTTCTTTCTTTCTTTTCATTCCGCTCACCACCGTCCTCCTCCATGACACGCGCCTGACGGCAAACGAGAGGGCAAAATCGAATACTATCCGGTAAATCACCGAGAAGGAGGCTAAAAGAAGCATCCCTGTTCGCCTCCCCAGCCCCAGCATTACTATCGTTAGGATAGCCACGGTTGTGGGGTTCAAACTTCAATAACCACCCCCGCAGCCTGCGAGTATCCTTGCTGAGCATTTCACTTGAATGATTACGCTCTATACGGCGAGGACTAATCTCGTCTTTGGTGGTTAGGTATTCATCACAGGGCGGGAGCTGCAGGAAAACTCCGTCCATCTCCCCCATCCGGATGAATTTAACAGTATCCTTCGGTTTAGCGTGCGTGGTGTCTCTCTTTTCCCCCTTTCCCTCCCTTTTTGGTGAATTCTTCCTTTCATTCCTTTTTCCCTCTAAAGGTTTCTTCACCCCTTTATATTCCTCATCGACGCCCTTTGGCGTGGTCGTCGTGAGGTTTAGTACACGCCGACCAAGCGGGGCCGTTCGGAAGCTGCCGCCGCCCGCGAAAGGGGGGTTTGGAAGTGGACGAGAAGGAGAAGGAGGACGAGCAAAAGGAGGAGGAGGAGGAGGAGGAGAAAGAGGAGAAAATGACGGGCTGGGCAAACGGCAATTGGGGGTCGTGGGAACGCTCGACGGCGGTGTTTCCTCCAGGTGAAGTACAAAAGCGTCGTCGTCGCTCGGAGCCTCCGGCACGTTCTTTTGGAAGCTTCCAGGTTTTAAGTGTGATTCAGGCAAAATAAATCCATTGGTAGGATCGTGCTTGTCATCCTTTCCCACTAGTGAAGGGGGGAAAGTGCTTTCTTGTGTGGTAAAATACACGCAATCATGTTGAGAATCTAAATAGTGAATAGGGCAATCCTCAAAAATCGGCTCCGTTGATAACGACAAGTTAGACTGTGTATTAGACACCTCAATAAAGCTACTATTACTACTATTATGCGGTTTCACCTGCTCATTTGAAGCTTCAGGTAAGCTTTCAGCCCCTGAGAAAAAGTCTGGAAGACGATATGGAGACGACGACCATACCAACTCAAGCGAGGTTATATCATGATGCCGAGCTTTTAGCACAAGAAACTGCGTTCCTCGAACCCTTGTGCGCTTTTCCTGAAAAGAGGAAGAGGATAATAAGAAAGCTTCCTCAATAGGAATAAAAAGGACTCCTGAGGTGCTTCTTAAGGTTGCACCTTCCGCATTAACAGATAGGCATGCTTGAGGGGCAAGCGGCATTACTTTAGCCAACCTTTAGAAGAAAAAAAAAAGGCACAATAGTTGATGATGGAACATTAGAAAAAGATGAAGTAATGGAAATAACAAGTAGAAATAATGTCAATATCATGCTTACTTTTCCTTCAGGCCTGTTAATATTAAGTAGAGCATAGTTAAGATAATAATAAAAAGGCAGCTCAAATGTAAGCGGTATAGCTCTACCGTAGACATTTATAGGGAGATCTTCCAACTTTGTATTTTCTTCCTTACACTACTTTTATGTGAGGTGGAGAAACTTTGAATAAAAAAGAGATTGCTGGGATGTAAACGAGATCTCGACATCCATTGAATTCTTAATAAAATCCCCCCTGCGAGTAGGTCTAAGAAAAGAAAGTACAGGAAATATGATCATGTATTTATTTATGTAATTGTTATTAGTTAGGCGATCCCATGCTTCAACGCCTTAAAAGCAATGCGAATGCGTTTTGTAAACTCCTGCAACTTTTGCATGCCGTCAACCGATACTGACTTTTGTGGTTCCTTGTCTAACTCATTTCCATCCTTACAATCGACATTCGACAATTCTGAAATTGGATGCACATCTAAGGAAGTTCCCGCAGCTACAACGTCGTAAAATGGCGGCAGCCACCTATTTGCCATCGCCTCATCGACGAAATACCGCTCCATAAATTTCCTCAAAGAGTCTCGAAAAGTTGCCATATCAGTGTTTAAATCGTGTACGTGGAACCCATCGCCGCCAAAAAACAATTCTGTAATCCTATTCGGAGACAACTGCACTAACATTCGCAGGAGGAGCACGCGAGTGAAGAGGCCAATCGTTTTATTTATATTCTCCAAATCTAACCCTCGCAGGACGCTTAACGTAAAAACCCCGTTCTCCAGAAGGGATGTTATGAACGAGGCTAGATTCAAATACGTCGCTACATTCACGGGCTCGATGCGGATGCCCTTAAAGCGATCCCACAATGCGAACTGCAATTTTCGTTGGCAGGCACTCTTTGAATTGCAAAACCGCTCCAATACACTTGCGTAATAAGGATTATAGCGTGTTTCCTGGCAACAACACTGTATAAGAATCATGCAGACATCGTGAAAGCGGCTATAGCTCGGATCGCGGTACATAAGAAGACTAAAACATTCCAAATCATCGGCAGCAGCGACGACGGCTTTGAAGATTTCTCGTTTATGCTCCGTGTTAAAGCGCTGCCCCGCAATCGCTTTCTCCTCCTGCCGGAGTATACGGATCGAGGCCTGCTTCCGCGCCAACTCCATCCCGCTCGACGACGACGAGGAGAGGGATTCACTGCTTACTGAATCCTCTTGTTGAGAATCTCCATTTTTATCGTGCATGTTGCTATTATTATTTGGCTTGGATTCAGCCTTTTTTTCTGGATTAGGACTTTCCTCAACGAATGGCTCCAACTCCGTGGCGGCGGCGTACCACCTTGGCGGTTTCTCCGGCAGTAGAACCAACTCCCAGCTCACGCCGCTTAACATACAGGCAGTTTGAATAATTCGCCGTTGCGTTCGTTTGGAAAAAGACCCGCTATTGCTGTTCCCTTTATTGTTCGAAGAGGTCTGCCCGAGGATCTCGCAGAGGTCGTCGAGCATCGCCTCAACAGGGGCCTCCGTCTCGGTAACCGCCCGCCGGCCCTTTCGCATCCTCCCCGAGACGATCTCCCCCATCGCCTCGACGAGAACGGTAAAGCGAACTAAACTAAATGGCGTTCCGCCGCTATTGAGCCGCGCAATGCCGCGTTCGGCCTCTCGCAGGGCGAGCTCCATCTCCTGCGGGGCCTCCTTCCGCAGCTTCCCGCCGCAGGTGCGGAGAACCGTCAGCCCGCAGGACGCCGCCGCTAACGCCCTCCGCACGACCAAATCCGCTGCGCTCGTTAAGCCCGAAAGATGCCCGCTCAGCCCCGCGATTTCGCGAAATAGGGCGCCGAGAAAGGAGACTATTAACCGCGCCTCCACACCGTAGAGAAGGTAGAGATACGCCAAAAGCATCGCAAGGTTGCCTGCGGCGTTTTCGGCGGCCTCGTCGAGGTGGTTTTGGATGAAAAGACATAATCTCTCGATCATCCCCGCACCGACGGGCGGGCCGTGGAGGAGCTGGAGGCCACGAATGAGGCCTGCTAACGGCAGCGCACCCGCCTGCGTAAGCGGCCCCGTATCCGCCTGGCAAAGGCGATTGATCTGATGAAGCAAACCCGTCAGGACGGTCGCTCGAGAGGCCCCTGCGATCGTTGTGGAGCCGAATAAATCGGACACATCCCGCGTCAGAGCGACGACGTTTGTCATCGTGATTTTATTCACACAACGCCGTGTGCTCTCGACAACTGCCGGCGGGACGACCGCCCCTTCCGAACACGAATGCGGGGCCCTCATAAGTGATGCCTCATCAGTACTATTATTACTGATGTTATTATTAGTAACGTCCACATTACGAATGGTAGTAGATCTCAGCCTTTTCTGAGAAACTTGGTCTGAACTTGGGCTCTCCCCTCTAGAGTTCCGATGTCTGCGCACCTCCTTTGAATCCTTGTTTTTGGAGTTTCTAGTCTCTCCAAGACCCTTTTTGAAGGTTTCACCCTTTTCTGCGTTGCGGCTGCTCCTTGAAGAGGATTTTGCACCTTTGGCTGTTCGTTCCACGCTTTTCTTGGAAAGTTGCTCACAAGGTGACCTCTGCGCAACCTCTGCAGATATCCCTGTGTGAGGGTTCGCATGAGGTACTTCGTTTTCCTTTGTGTATGGTGTTTTCTCCTCTTGCCGCTCGCGCTTTCTCGCCCTTAGAAATTCAGCTGTCGCACGAGCTTCCCGCCGCTTCACTGTCCATTCATGATGCGCATCAATACGAGCCTGTTTTTTCTTATCACGCTCTTCTTTACGGCGAGTTTTTCGCTGTTTTTTATAATCAAGCTCATCCCTGTGAGGATTGTCGTAGTGATCGAGTTTGTACCTGGTAACTGCACTCCCACCGTGTTGTCTGTGGTTGGATTCATTATCGAATCGGTAAAGGCAGCCTCCATTCTTGGAACTGTTGCGCTGAAAAGGACTGCTTGTAGAACGATTCATGGGAATTTTCCTTGCTTCCTCGCAACTTTCTAAATTTATATGAATGTGCATAGATAATACATACAAAAAAGTAGTCAGAGTTTAAAAAAATCATAATTAACCATGAGCAGGGTAACCTGCTTTCTGAAAAAAAAAAACTTAAGGCAAAATTGTACTATAAAGCACCAACAGTCATTCTCTCGGAAATATAATATCGGAAGCATTCGAAAATTGAGAAAATTGTCGTTCTAATCCTCAATATAATAATAACAGATACCTTAGGTATCCTCATCTACGGTAGGCCTACATATTGCATTGAAATTCTCACAGCACCTTATACTTTCCAGCACCGATTTTAGAAGCATCTGATGGCGAAAGATCAGAGTTCCATATCTATAAATAATTAAAACATCTGGTGTTGTAGAAATAAAAATACATGCCATTTCTCTAGCCTAAGGTCGAAAATCTCTCAAACAATATTGATAATAAATCTGTTCAGTACGATCCCATATTGATGCAACTAATATGGTTGGATGTGCTCTTGTTCCTTGCTTTTGCGAATAACTTTTGCTCGCTAAAGAAGACTCAGAATGTAAAACAAATGATAGAAGTAACAATCTGAATAAGAAGTCAACCTTAAAGGTTGATGAACACAATGCTTTCATTTTTTAATCCTTCTTTATTCATCAACTACTATATAGGGGAACATTATACTTAGGCTATACATGACCTACTCACAAAAAAAATATCTCGATAGCAACATGGAGTGTGTAGATTTACTTGGAACACAGTTTCTTATTTCTTCTTCTGAAACAATGAGACTCAAAAAGCACCCAAAAACTGCAGAGACTGTGCATGATTTCTCCCTTACTTATCTGGATATCTTTTTTATTACTTGAACATCTTTAAAGTAACAATAGCAATAATAAGAAAGTGTTCATGCTACGAAAACTGTGATTAATTTAGAAGAGGATTTTACAAATTATTATAGAACAATAGTTTCAGCCACTCAAAAAAAAAAAACCGCCTGATTACCATAGAGAAATTTTCGATCACCTTTCTACGTGACAAAAGGGTAGAAGAGAAAGAACTCCGCAATCCAATTCATATTCTTATAACTTAGCCTTTGTAAAAATAAATATATCTAATACCATTCCCTAGCACTTTTATATATATTACTCAGAACCCCTTTCATCTTATTATGGGATCACTTCTCTTTTCCCTTCTTATATCAGCTGAATTCATGAATAAAATGCGTATGGTAAATTGATTCATATAAGTTAGGAAAAAAGAGCTTCTCTATCATATATCCCCTCCGTATATACCTACGCTTCCATACGCATTTTCTATTTTTTTCTCTCAGAGAAAACACTTGCGTTGAGTTGCCTCTTTTTCTCAGTTATATATATTTATATGTGTGTGTGTGTCTGTGTAAGGAACTAAAATTGAAAATCAGTGTTCTTCTGTAACGGCTGATCAAACCTCATATCTGACGTCGGCACCCCACCCCCATTCGTTTCATCCACTGTCGAGAAAAAGTTCTCCAAAATGTTGAAAACAAGATTGTAGACGTCCTTGTTCGCGTGTTTCTGGAGATCCTCTAAATGATCGATACCACCGCAGTCGATGATCTGCTTCACCACCATATTCTCCTGTTGTAAGCCGGATGACCTGTCATCCTCTCCCAACTGCAAAAAACTCTGCAGGGCCTCCAGGATAACGGTGACGATCTGCGCATCGTACGCGCGGAGCGCCTCACAAAGCGGCGGAATCACACCGATTTGGATCAAATACCGAATATGATCCACCGATCCGCAATAGGTCACGTTGGCCACACACCACGCGGCTTCCTTTCGCACGTCTAACTCCATCGCCTGTAAGCAGCTCAACAAGGGATAAAAGATATTCGCCGAGACAAGTGCCTCAATCTGGTGGGTGGGGCCGGAGGCGATGTTCGAAATTGTCCAACAAGTCTCCTTCCGGATCGCGCGTTTCGGGTTCGAAAGTAGCTCCACAATCGACGGCAGGGCACCGGCATTAATGATTAATTGGGTCTGTTCATCCGTCCCTGCGGCAATATTGCCAATAGTGCGGATCGCCGGCGTCTTAAGGTTATTGGAGGGCGATCGCAAAAGCTGAACAATATTCGGGAGCACCCCAGCATCGAGTACCGCCTGAACCCTCTCCGGTTGCCCATCACTGATATATGATATACCCCATGCAGCGTCCATTACAAGCTGATCATCTTGATGATTTAGAAAATTGGCAAAGGCAGTAAGGGCAATAGCAACCTTATCAAGATCCGGAACAGGTTTACATCGGCAGAGATTGGAAGCCGCCCAGGTCGCATTCCGAAGGACATTCAGTGGCTGCGAAGGGTCCAACAAAAGCCTCAGGAGCGCCGGCATCGCACCTTCGGCGAGCGCTACATCCCGGCAAGAGGCACCCTCCCCGGCGAGGTTCCCGATGGCCCACGCCGATTGATCCCGGCAATCCGCATCCGCTGAGGCCAGCAGGCTCACGAACTTCGGAACCGCATTGCAGTGGATCAGCAACATTGTGTTCTCGGAGGTGCCCGCGGCGATGTTTGTGAGCGCCCACGCGGCCTCGAACTGCAGCTTCGGGAGGTGGTGTTGGTCGAGCAGCTCCACGAGCCTCGGCAGCACTCCCGTCCGAATCACCGCCTCGTACGGCGGGTCCCGCTCCACGGAGAGAATCTTGCGGATCATCAAGGTCCCGTGGAAGACCTGCTCCGGAGTCGTTCCCGCCATCACCAGCTGCACAAACTGCGGAAGCAAATCAAGCGGGATCATTGCGGGCTTCGACTCCGCGTTGAACATCCAGACCAGCTCGTTCGGGTCCGCCCCCGCCGCGAGCGCGGAGGACGCCATCGTGGTGCTTCCGCCGATGTCCGGCTGGGGGGCGAGGTTCCCGTCGTCGTGGTCCGCGCGGAGGTGCTTGAGGACCTCGCCGTGGGCCTTATGGCGGAGGGTCATGAGCTGCCGCTGACGGCGCTCCGCACCGGCGCGAGCGTTAAGCGACAGCTTCGCCCCCCCCCGCCTCTCCTTGTCCCCACTCTCCTGACCGCTAAACATACCCCACTCCTTAACACAGCTGCTGAACGGGTTCCTTCTCCTTTTCTCAGTCAGCACGTGTCTGCCAATGGGCGTGCGCGTTACTCGCGAATGCTTCTTTAGCGCGTCGCGTGGGTGTGCTTGGTGTGAACCCGTCTCGGCTTCGCTACTTGTTATTTTTAGGTTTGCACCCCTTTCCGTGTCGAAAACGCGGTTTGCCTGCAAGCGATAATTTAGGCGCAGAAAGTCGCCTGCAGTGACGCCAAGTTCCTTTCTGGTACTCAACAATGGGTACTAATAATGTTGGAGGATAAATGCCACAACGCAAATACCCCACTGCACCCCCTTCACTTCTCCTACCTTCCCTTTTGCGATTACAAATAGTGCAACCTGTGGTATGCTAGAATCGAACTCGTAATAACAGCGGAAAAACAATGCTGCTCATTCATCGAATAACAAATAAGAGCCGAGTAAAAATAGGAAGGCGAGAAGTGAATCCTGTAAAGAAAGAGAGATGCAAACACATGACATTAACTACAGAAATTGGAAAACTAGAGCTAGCAGACCGAGTTTGTAAACTCCGTCGGCGACTTTTTTGCGTGTGCCCTGTGAAAGGCATAGCTAATAAGGGACATACAAAATAACGTACCCAAACGCACAAAGAAACTGCTCCACACCACATGCTGCACGCACCACGCAAACAGACAGAAGGAGGGGGGAGGGGGAATGACAGCACACCCGAAGAACAAGAACCCCTTCTCAAGGTAACCCGAATGGAGCAAGAGCGGGTGCCATCGCCATCCCCAGGTAAACTAATAGCTCGCATACCCATTTTCCATCAGAGTTAAAGGGGTCCTTTCGTTTGAATACGTGTCCATTGCTTATTCTTAGCCCCGATCATCATACAAAGCCTGCGCGGTCCGCCGGAGCAGACCCTCCCTGGTCTTTCCCGACATTCGCGCCCGCACGACCAGCATCACCTCCGCTACTACCGCACTGCCGTCTAGCGGTTCGTTGCTGCGCACTCGACGCGCGATAGTGGATTGGGCCAAGCGCCGCGGGGTCGCGGCACGCTCCTCACCTCTCCCGGCTCGAGTCCGCAAGTATTCAAACAGAAAGGCCTTCCGGTGACTGGGCAGCCCTTCGTACGCGCGCACACCCGCGGCCCCACCCCTCACAGGCCCGTCCATCCAAACGCTCAACCGCGATATATGCAATGAACGACACAACAACCTTCAGGCACTCTAGACTAGCTAAGCGTAAAGAAAAAAGACCCCTAGCTAGGTGCGGATACGATGCGTAAAAGAGATGGATGGCAAAGAAAAAGCAAGGCTACATAAAAGGCGGAAACGTGAACATTCTACCAGGAGGGGGCCTACCACTCCCACTCCTCCACACCTCCTCACACCAAGAGAAAGCAATATGGCACATTGTTGCGCTAGCATTTTAGCATCCCGCATATCGCCTCACCGGTTGTCCGACACATTCGCGCATCTTGTTGGCGCACAGGTGATCCGGGGGAACGCTTGGCCTTTGCCAACTCCATCAAGCCGCAGTGATGCGGTTGCTGCTACTATGTGCAGCTCTAAAGCGCCCGAGGCGGCCCCAGCCCCGACCAAGCCACACGATGCCCTCCCCGCTACTGCGGAAGAAAGCAACTCCGATGGCATCTGGCGAAGGCAGCGCCGGACGAAACCTGTAGAACCGCATCCTTGCCGAGGGCCGAGAGCATCGGCAAACTGTCCAGGGCCTTCATGCCTAGGCAGGAGAGCCCCGAGGCGGCACGGGTGATGGCCTTAATGACCTCCATGGAGGCTATCATGGGCCCCGCGTGGGCAATCATCTCCCCCGCGAAGACCTGTCCGACCGTGGCGGCGCTGCCAATGTCCTGCCCGATCCTGAGTACCCTTTCCAACGTGTCCGTCAATGCGCACACGTCGTAGATGCCCAAGTTGACGCCCTGCCCAGCGAAGGGGTGAATGCCGTGAGCGGCGTCGCCCAGCAGTAGCGCCCTCGGCGCGTAGGGCGCCGTGACGAAGCCCAGCCTGAGCGGGAACGCCCCCTGCACGCGACGCTGCTCACCGTTGAAGGTACCTTCCGGAACTTCCACGACCTCGGGGATGTCATTCGGTGCGAGGTCACACAGGCGGCGGTTTAGCTCTCGCACCAGTTCCCGCTGGGGGGCACTCTGGAGCCGTACCGCCTGCCTCGGCGTAGTGGAGAAGACAATATTGGCCGAATCCTTCGCTGTCGGCAGAAACGCAATAATCCTCCCGTCTCAAAAAAAGTTCTGAAAGCTGCACACGTTACCGTCTGCCACACTCGCCAAACGCGTCTCACACACAAAAGTAACCTGACCTTAGTCCTGCTGGAATGAGGTCGTGTGCAAGGCGTCCCGGAGCGCGCTGCCTCGCCCTTCGCACCCCAGTAGCAGCCTGAACCCCACCTCCCCGCGGCGGTTGCCCGCTTCCTCACCGGCAATCGTGGCGCGGCCAAGCGGGCCGGACTCACCGCCCCTCCGCGGCAGTTGGATGTCCTTAAGCGTCGCTTCGGACAGGGCTGCGTCCCGCCCCGCGCTGCCGTCTCCGTCGTCGTTCATCAGCTCACGCGCGCGCGCTATCATGGCGCTTTGCAGTTCGGCATTGTAGCATACAAAACCCACAGGCTTCCGCAGATCAGTGAACTCCAGAAGAGGTGCAGTCGTCGCCGTGCTTCCAAACACACTGCTCATAAAGAACGACCGCGAGTGCTCGCCTCGGCAGAGCAGCGGGTCGCTCACCTGCTCATGTCGCACCGCAATTCGGTAATAAGAGTGCCTCGTCGCTAGCTTTGACCAGACACACAAATTATCCACGATTTTGCTGGATACGGGCGTGATGCTGACGGTGCGCAGCCTGTGCAGCATGTCAGACGCGTCGTACACGGGCTGCCACCCGGCGTCCACCAGCATGATCCTGGCAAGCGAAGAGGGGGCCCCCTACCCGATCCCCAACCTCCCTCGCAGGTGCAGAAGGGAGGCCAGCATGGTCGCCCCAACCACGCCGCCGCCAGAAACAATCACATCACACACTGGCCTAGTCATCGGCCCGTCAAGCGATATCAAACTCCGTCGAGTAGGTGTCTAATATGTGTTCCCTAGACGCTAGGCAAGAGAGTGGAGAAACAAAGCCGCACAGCCAGTTAAACACCAATAATGCACACACACACACACACACACACGCGGCGCCCCATCCGCCGCCAGCGCTTACCCCACACCACATGTCGCACCGCCCACGTCCTCCGTAAACATCCACCAATGAATGCACTCACAGCACTAACAATGATAAGAACAGTGACAATGTTAATAATAATAATAATAATAATATAAGATGAAACACACAAACCTAACTATGAGAAGCGCCAAGTCTCTCGAACAAGTGCTTACTAAAAGATCGCTATCACGAAATCGAAACACATATACAAGTAACAGTATTAATTTATCTAATCAAAACAAGTATAAAACATTAGACAAGAAATATTTGCATCTGAGTATGTACATAAAAGGCGTCTACCGGGTACTTATTCCCGTAATTATTTGTACAGGAGCGAACGCCACCATCTGTATGCCTTCCCCCACATTCACACCTCGTACAGTGAATTTAACGACACTTGAGCCTTGGTATAAAGTAAGTAAGCTGAAACTAATGTAGTGATAAACGCAATCACCCCGATTAATACGATGACCCCCCAGAGATGGCTCTTAGATGCACTACGCAACTTAGATGGGTTATCCTCAGGTATTGTGTCTACAGCGAAAGTGGGTTTGGAGACAATGGGGTACCCTAATGTACACAAGAGACCATACGAACCATGGCACTCCTTCGGTTCAGTGGATACTTCTTTGTTGGGGTCGACAAATATGTACGCTGCATAATAGATTCTTTCAGGTTCCCATGGTGGCGCACGGAGAACTCGTATACTCCCATTCTCTCCAAAACTGGGCCCCCAGGAATTGAGCAAAGTCCAATAATGCACCTTCCTGCCCATTACCTCTTCTTCACCATACCCGATTAAGACCACCATATGAAATAAATTTACCAAAGAACGTTTAGGATAGGATATACCACCAGTGTATTGAGTCCAAGAAAACGCATCCACAGTAGACGTTAAAGGTCCGTACGATATCAGTGCATGCATGGCTGAAGTGCGACTATTTGTTTCCAGCATTACGTAGCTCTTGACGTGTGCCAGGGCCTTTGCTTGCGGTATAATTTCTTTAGCTCGGCATTTACGGTTGTCGTAATAGTTGCTGACATATGGAAGGTCTTCTTCAGTCACAAGTCCATCAGAGGTCATAAGGGCTTTCCATGCCTCATGACCAAACCCTCCAAAACACCCAGGCGAGTCCTCATACGTGCATGTTATAGCTTGCTCTACGCTAAGGCCCAACAAAACACCGTAGTGAATCGCTGTGTAGCTTTCAACGCAAATGACTGCTCCGTGAGCCCAGCAACTACCACATGGTCCTTGTTGGTGAGCTGGGTTTAGCAATGGCGGATTGCGGTCCTCCCAACTAAGCGCCTCCGGGAAGTCCTCATCGGCCATGGTCTGCACCTGTGGCCACGCATCCATTTCGTCGGATCTGACGGTTGCCTCCCGGAGGTCGCGAGAAGAGGCAACCAGCCCGTTATTAAAGGCCTCCGATTCCTCGGGGAAAAGGTCGGTGAATGCATCAATCCCGTTTGCGAGCGATGCCCTAGGCTCAAAGTTGGGCCGAAGCATGTCGTTCTTCTTGCGCTCGAAGAGGGAACGGCGCCCCTCGTACTCCGCGGACGTAATCGGTCCGCGTGATTTATTGAACTCCGTCAAGTAGTCCTCATATGTGTAAGCTGCGATCTCACTGAGCGTGGTTGGTATGGCATGAGAGAATGCGGGAAGGATGCCAAGCAGAAAGAGTAGAACAGTCCCCCATGCAGACAAGTTCATTGAATGGGCTATATAAAAGCGGTAGGGACCAGTTGGTGAGATCAGTATCCTTAGTTATGTATGATTATGGCTCTAGTCTTTTAGGATGGAAGCAAAAGAGGCACGCAGTGTTCCCCATTTAGCATCTCTACTTCACTCCAGAATACAGACGTGGTGCGCCCCATTGTGCGCCATGAGCTGACGCAAATCCAGTGAACAAATGCAAACACACGGATTCGCGCAGCTCTACTTGTTCGTCTAGACACCAACAGAATGAGAAACAACACGCGAACACCGTAGAAAGGAAACAGTCGGTGGCGGGGGCACGCCCGCCGCATATAAAAAAGAGACCCTCCGCGTCCCAGGCTTCTACATGCCACACGCAGAGGAGCCAGACCCTGACCCTCTGAAGTCGCGCACAGGGGAAGGACCAGCACCTCCGCCTTTGGCGGAACCACACCACAGGAGAAGGGCCGTTGCGCCAAGTACCCCCCTAGAAAGGGCGGCGGGGAGAGGGGGGAAGGTAGACACACAGAGTCAAACTAACCGAGCTCCTTCTCGTCCCACCGCCTTGCCCCCTTCGGCAAACAAAATTTCAGTCACGCAGCGAGGGCAAGAGTAGGAGGCTAAGCCGCAACTCTCGAATGGTTTTCCCCACTGAGCCCATTCCATGTGTGTGCGGGGGGGTATGAGAAGGATTGAAGACTACACGGGCAGGGGGGGCTCCCCGCCAGCTGACGGAGCGCCAGAGCCGAAGGTGCTCGCACGAGGAACGCAGCCACCAACTCCCCTCCCAATGCCTTGACTGCGTCCCACGCATGATGAATCCATTCTCCTGTCAGCTGCGTTGCTGCCTTTCCGCCCTAGAGAAGGCCCGTCGCCTTGCTTGGGCTGGAAGCAGGCGCCAGATCAAATGAGCCACCCCGGAGCATTGCGACAAGGCCGAGGTTCCCCGCATCACCGCGCAGCGGGCGTCGGTGATTCTCGGGGAGGCGCTGCCGCACACCGGTGTCGAAGAGCGAGAGCAACTGAGCTGTGATGATGGCGGGCGAGAGCAGCGTGCACACGCCCTTGGTAAAGTACACCAAGGGCACGCACAGCCAACCCGCTAAAGTGAGGGTAAGCTTCCTGGGTTCCGGCGCCGTCGTGCGCTCCGGGCCGCGACGACCCGATTCGCACGCAAAGAACCGCAATTGCTCCGCGTGGTTCGTCACGATGACACCAAGCCGCTCCAGGTTAACCACGGCGAGCTCAAGCTGATTCTGCGCGTGGGAAAGGTCGACCTGGCTCTTTTCGAATCGCACCCCCCCCCCCCCCCCCCCCCCCCCCCCCCCCCCAGACGACAAATGTGCGAGTGGAGAGCACACACGCCTGTCATTTGACGCTCGTTGCCTTTACAACGTGCCTGAGACGTCGGCTGAGATTTTCAATGGAGGCCTGGGGGATGCCCACACCAGATGCCGCGGCGGCCCCCCGCGTTCACCGCACCCACCCCAGGGTGAGCAGCCAACCCTTACGGCGAGTCCATGGGCATGCCACCAGGCGCATGAGATGCGGAAAAAGACTGAAAAGGCTGGGATATCTATTCGGAGAAGAGAAGAATCCACTTCGGGTGCAAACGAGTAGTGTGTGCTTGCACAACAGTTGCTTATCCTAGCTCTGTGGGGCTTGAGGGATGCATTTCACGCCTACAGAGAGCCCCCGCCCTAGCAAACGCGCGTCACTTCGGGCGCAGTGCTATCCTTTCCTCAGCAACCCTACTCCAAGCATCCGGCTTGGAGTTAAAAGCCATGGTGAGTCACACCGCGGCCTATCAGGCATCTCCATCTACCATGAGCCGCCTCACGGGCACGGGTTCGGCCGCGGTCCCCGACTCTGCGGTGCCACCCGCGCCCACACCCTCGGGGGCCGCCTCAACCTCGGTCCGGTATCCGACAGAAGCAGATTGTGCACAAGGCCCCTCCCCCACGCTGACGCCGCCACCGCTAGAGGCTCCTGTTCCCGCACCTGGGGGGGCTGAGTCCTCGCCGACAATGTCCCCCCGATCCACTCCCAGTCGAGCTCCTCGCCGTCCCCGGCACCGGGCACGCCGCTCGCAGGCACGCGGTGTAGGATCGGGTCGTACAGGCTCGACGGCGCTACCGGCTTGCCATCGCCTCCGCCCGGAAACGCGTGCCCTCCGCGGAGAGTCGCTCATAATAGGGGTCCGGCGCTGCCAACAGGCCTTGCATGCGGCGTGCTCCCTGTCCGCGCCGCACTCGCGTGCGCCCACGCACGACGCTGTCGTCGGACTCCGCCCCCGCCAGACACGGCCTCGTCGCCGATGCTCGATGCCGGCACGGAGCAGGAAGACAAGCCGGGGCTGCCGCTCGCACCACATGAAGGCGAATAGGATCGCCGTCGTCTGCCACGCCAACGGCCTACCTCCGGGATGCGCAGCTCGGCTCGCCCGGCGCCAAGCTTCGGATCGGGGGTGTAGTGGGGAGCGAAGCCGCCGTCCTTGCTTTCGTTGTCGTTATCGATGAAGTTGCTGTCGTCGGCCTGCAGCTCCACGCGGTTCAGCTCGTCGCCGACAGCCTCACCTGCCGGGAACACCGTCCGCTCGACGATCCCCTCACCATGTCTCGCCGCCGCAAGCCCAACCGTGTCGACAATGCGGCTGTACAGTAGGCAGTTGTAGCGACCATTGAGCTGTCAATACCGTTGCTGCGTTAAGGCAGGTTTCCTGTCAACCCTGCCGCGCGCCGCGTACTTCTCCTCCTGCAGCTGGTTGAAGTCATTGTAGAAGCTGCACAAGAATCCCCGCGCGGAGACCCCTTCAATGCCGTGGTGCCGCCCCATGTCCGCTTTCCACAGCGCAGCCGTACGAAACACCACCCGGATCAGCGCGGCGTCGCGGTCCCCTTCGTCGCCCCGCGCACCACCGCCCTGCATGCGCGTGAGCACATCCAGAGGATCGATCACGGGCGTCGCGCCGCCGTCGATATACTCGATACACCGCCCCTCGGAACACATGAGAGGAATATAGCGCGTTCTCACGTAGTGCTCGAGGCAGACTGGGCGCACACACACCTCCGCTGCGCTCAGGGAGTAAAATCCATCGACAATCTGCTCGAAGTATACGTGCCGGTGGATTATTGCGCTGCCCAACTCCTCATCAAGCTCGTCGGAGGGGTTACGTGCATCGCAAGCCTCGATGTGGAACCTCCTCCCCTTAATCGCTTCAATTCACTCCCTCAGCCGCTCCTCCATCGGTTCGCGGAAGTGCGGCGGCTGCATGAAGCCCCCCTTATCCACAGCTATCCGGATGAGCGTGCTCACGTTGTGAGATAGGCGCCATATCCCGTCCGGGCTCAGTACCTCCACAAACCCACGCGGGATCAATGGCTCTGAGGCGATCGCGTCGATTCTCTCACACGCCGCGGATTCGAGATTCAGCTCGCCCGGCCGACCCTTTCCCAAGCGTGGCAGCCTTCTCTTCGGATTGGGCGCCATGCGCTCTTACCGCTGCCACCACACGCGCTACTGTAAAGGAAAAGAGGAAGCGCCCGTATGGTTTTGGGTCACGGAAGATGTACTCCTACGCATAGAAAGTTCAGAAAAGACAAGGAGAAAAGGAAACGGCAGCAATACGTTCAAGACACGGCAGGCTCACAGTGGATAGACTAAGCTTTCCTGGGTATTCCCTACCGGCACACGCACAAACGCCTCTTGAGCAAGCTGTCGCTTTCCTCCACCCTCGATCATCCATAACCACACACCGACAAAGTCGGTAAAGCAAAAAACTGCAGCGCATCGCGGAGTGCACAAGCACGCGCGATCAATGCGGGGGTTCCTACATCACAGTGCACGAAGAGCAGTGGGCCTCGAGACAGCCCGCTTGCGCCGCAGCCTCCTCCCAGTAAGTGAGCGCCTTACTTTCTACCGCAGTCGTCCCACGAGGGGTGGCGGTGGTGGGGCGCGCCTCTCCGGCGCCGCCAGGTCCTTCGCTCGATGCCCGCCTTTCCAGACTGCCCACAAAGGCACTCGGGGTCCCGCCCAAGCTTGGGCTACCCTTTCCCTCTGTCGAGGCCTCGCGCTCATTCTCGGATACCACATCCCCACAGGTGCCCGCATCGGTGCCGGCAAGCGATTCCTTTTCCAACCGCGAATTCCCGGCAGCATAGTCGTTAATGAGCTGGACCACCTCTTCCAGGGGTATGGACCCCTTAGAGCGCATGGCTTTGTCTGCTTTTCCTATCCGAAGACCTAAAATGCGTTATCCTACCTCCTGGCACCTTCCTGCACAAATAGACCAAACCGTGGCATAAATGTAGACAAAAAGACATGGAAAGCCCCCATAGAAAATGCACATGTAATCCACTGCTCAGATGCACATCGCAATTTTGTTCTTATCCGAAAATAGGCGAAGAACCTCCTATAATATTAGGTATTCCCTCAACACAAGTCTCGCCTGCCTACAGATGCCCTCGACAGTTGACAATGCCAAAGTGGCTAAACCCTTAGCCAAGCTACCGTTTCTCCTCCAATTAATTACAAAGCTGAGCTGCCTCGGGGTCCCATCCTTGGCGAGGCGCCCTCCCCGGCGAGGTTCCCGATGGCCCACGCCGACGGATCCCGGCAATCCGCATCCGCTGAGGCCAGCAGGCTCACGAACTTCGGAACCGCATTGCAGTGGATCAGCAACATTGTGTTCTCGGAGGTGCCCGCGGCGATGTTTGTGAGCCCCCACGCGCGGCCTCGAACTGCAGCTTCGGGAGGTGGTGTTGGTCGAGCAGCTCCACGAGCCTCGGCAGCGCTCCCGTCCGGATCCCGTGGAAGACCTGCTCCGGAGTCGTTCCCGCCATCACCAGCTGCACAAACTGCGGAAGCAAATCAAGCGGGATCATTGCGGGCTTCGACTCCGCGTTGAACATCCAGACCAGCTCGTTCGGGTCCGCCCCCGCCGCGAGCGCGGAGGACGCCATCGTGGTGCTTCCGCCGATGTCCGGCTGGGGGGCGAGGTTCCCGTCGTCGTGGTCCGCGCGGAGGTGCTTGAGGACCTCGCCGTGGGCCTTATGGCGGAGGGTCATGAGCTGCCGCTGACGGCGCTCCGCACCGGCGCGAGCGTTAAGCGACAGCTTCGCCCCCCCCCGCCTCTCCTTGTCCCCACTCTCCTGACCGCTAAACATACCCCACTCCTTAACACAGCTGCTGAACGGGTTCCTTCTCCTTTTCTCAGTCAGCACGTGTCTGCCAATGGGCGTGCGCGTTACTCGCGAATGCTTCTTTAGCGCGTCGCGTGGGTGTGCTTGGTGTGAACCCGTCTCGGCTTCGCTACTTGTTATTTTTAGGTTTGCACCCCTTTCCGTGTCGAAAACGCGGTTTGCCTGCAAGCGATAATTTAGGCGCAGAAAGTCGCCTGCAGTGACGCCAAGTTCCTTTCTGGTACTCAACAATGGGTACTAATAATGTTGGAGGATAAATGCCACAACGCAAATACCCCACTGCACCCCCTTCACTTCTCCTACCTTCCCTTTTGCGATTACAAATAGTGCAACCTGTGGTATGCTAGAATCGAACTCGTAATAACAGCGGAAAAACAATGCTGCTCATTCATCGAATAACAAATAAGAGCCGAGTAAAAATAGGAAGGCGAGAAGTGAATCCTGTAAAGAAAGAGAGATGCAAACACATGACATTAACTACAGAAATTGGAAAACTAGAGCTAGCAGACCGAGTTTGTAAACTCCGTCGGCGACTTTTTTGCGTGTGCCCTGTGAAAGGCATAGCTAATAAGGGACATACAAAATAACGTACCCAAACGCACAAAGAAACTGCTCCACACCACATGCTGCACGCACCACGCAAACAGACAGAAGGAGGGGGGAGGGGGAATGACAGCACACCCGAAGAACAAGAACCCCTTCTCAAGGTAACCCGAATGGAGCAAGAGCGGGTGCCATCGCCATCCCCAGGTAAACTAATAGCTCGCATACCCATTTTCCATCAGAGTTAAAGGGTTCATTTGGACTACGATTATGTAATCTCATAACAACCAAATAGTTCAAGAATCAAAGATTATCGAAGTGTATCGTCATTTGAAAAGGGCAGCAATATCGAGGCTATTTTTAAATAAATAATTCCAATCATGAAAAAGTATGAATGGAATGTAAGAAGGAAAAGCAGTTGATGTAACACTAATATAAAGTTTCATTTACACCATACGAAAACGCAAAGTGTACTATATAGTGATCATGTACACTGAAAATAAACCTTATGCTTTGCATATTTTCTTGCGCAATTAGTGAACCCTTCATCTTTATTTTTGAAAGTTAGGGCTGTTTGATGGCGCTCTTCATGTTATATGTTGATATTGTTTTGTTTGTAGTATTTGTATTACTGAAATACAAATTGCCTTAGTCTCTTTTATTTTTGGAGTGAGATAGATAGATAATATGCGTGATGTGGCTTTATTGAAGATAAAATAAAAATAATAGCTACTTCTTTGCAAGATAAAATTCAAAATACTACTAATTTAGGTGCAGAGCAGCTGTAGGACTTTTAACACTCCTCACCTTTCCATGAACACAAGTTACAATCTGTTTATAAAGAGACACCTACATACACCCCAGGAGTTGGGCATTGTCTAAGCCGATGTGTTTGTGCATAAAAAGGTAGCTTTAATGTTATAGATACAAGCAAAACAAAAATTTTATGTCTGTATCTATGAGGTCAAATTAAAAAAATACCCACAAAAAAATTTCCAAAGACCGTGAGTACATATTCACGAACGAGGACTTCCATAAGGGCCACACATAACCCTCAGCCCTATCATATCCTTCTTGTGTTGATAACCAAACTATCTCTAAATGTCTTAGATCAGCAATCAATATGCTACTCAATCCCATCCAATAGGTACAGCTACAGCAGCGATAAGAATGATAGGTACAGGAATCAAAACATTTTTTTTAAGTCATTTCATCTGAAATTTAGGAATGAACACTTTCCTTTCCCAATTCGTCAAAGCATATTCATGAATTTTGTTGCTGTTAGCACGCATGTTCTCTGTGCACATGCAATGAAGCGAGCATGAAAATCATAGTGAAAGAGAGGCTTCATCATAAGCAAGTATATAAAGTAAAAGAGACAGGCCCAGAAAGGGGAAAGAGTGGATGAGCAATTGGAGAGGATACATTTCAAGAACTGCTTTTGGGGAAAAAATTCATGAATCAAAAATAAAAACTCATAGGTGCTGAAGATTTTAAAGTGCAAGTGAACGACACATATCGTTAGTGCTTAATACAAGTGTGCATATGCATCGCATAGAATACATGCATAGAAAATGATTGTACCCTATTATAGGCGGATTAGTACCTAAATATTTAAAAGACAATAAACAGAAATATTATGTTACAAATAGAGAAAAAAGGCTTACACTCACTTCGGGCTTCCGAAAATTGTCCTCCACAAAGTATCTGCAAACACAAGAACAGAACCCTATAAAACGGTAAACAGCTATCTAAAAACCTTACTGTTTCGCCAAAAGCCAAAACGCTTGAAAAAACAATGGAAAAAAATAATAATGAAAGTGGCGCATTTATTACTCCTGTTTTTTTTTCGCTGTTGTTAACTGATAGCTTTACTGGTGTTGTCTTCAAAACCGGGTCAATAAGATTATTTGTATAACAATCTTTAGTTCTTCCTTTCATCATGCACCAACCAACTAACCCTAAAAAAAAAGTCCAAAAACCCGTTGATAAATGAGAAAGGTTGACTAGTATTCTACATATGCCACTTGCTCTCGATAGGTTATATCTCTCTGATCGAAAAAATGGTAATCTGCTCATTTATTCATGAAAGTTGTTCAGCTAATTTTCCTCATTTAAACCTCATCACCTCTTCCGTCTGCTAGATACCAAACTTGCTAAGTCCTGCTCAGCCTTTGCACGGCTTACTATGTCCTCCAGCTGCCCGCGAAATACATCTTCGTATGCAAGACCTGCGTTACTTTTCTTTTTAATAACCTCATGGTGGAGAAGGCTCTCAATGATCGTAGATAACCGATCCAGGCCACTCTTGGTTTGCCCCACACTTGCAACAAGGAGGACCATCAAGTATGCGTTCAGTGCCGCCATGTTATAAAGAATGTAATCCGTAACTACCCCTAATAAGACACGAGTCGCTGCGTAGAGGACCAGCAGCTTCTTGTGAGGGTCGTCGCTGAAGTATGTGTGGAGGCGCTTTGCGAGAATATTAAACACGTGAACAGCCTTGAGGGGGCAGTACAAGACAAGCGTATCGTCCAACCGTTGCTCCGACTTGCTATCCACGCAAGCGTCAACCATGCTGCAGATTGCCTGGATCTGGCTTGGGCTCAACTCGAGATCCTTCGCACCGCAGCCGTTGTAGGGGGTGCCTAGCACCGTCTGCAGCCGCACATCCAACGTCATATCCGGCACACCACGCTCTTTGTTGTACAAATTGCCACTCGCAGCGGCTCCGGGGCCGCCTATCCCGCTGTTCACACCTATAGCAGGCAGTACGAGAGCCCCTCCACTTCCGTCGCCGCTGCCGCCGCCGCCGCCGCCGAGCACGAGTGCTCCCGATGTCGCGTCAGGATCAACCGGCGGGCGCATCATTGTGTCTAAGTTAAGTCCTCCATCGATGTCACCGAGGCCTACGGGTTCGCTCACACGGCGTCGATCCGCCATCGTAAAATTATGGTTGTTTTTCCCAAAGTTAACGCGGATTGGGACACCTTTGAGAATGGTATTGTTGAGCGCCACACGGGCCGCACGGGCGTTCTCAATTGAATCAAAATGACCAAACCCAATACTTGTGGAAGAGACGTACTTCGAGTTGATAAAGCCCTCAAAGGGCTCGAAAAGGGCTTCGACATCAGCTTCCGTAATGTTAGTGGGGAGTTGACCAAGGTAAACAACGTTGGTTGGGGTTTCATTCGCTGGAATGCCGCCCTCTGCGATCGCCGTGTCGTTGCCGCGTTTCTGTCCGTGTCCGTAGTTTAGGACCAACGCCACGCCGCCCTCGATCAGCCGACCCGCCATTGTCTGCAAAGCCATAGTGCAGTGCTCGACGGTGTCGAAGTGAACGAACGCCATCCCGCCCTTCTCCATACGGGTGATAGTGGTAATGTTACCGAAGACCTCGAAGATCTCGCGCAGCTTGTCGTCCGTCACGAACGGTGGGAGGCTCCCGACCCAGAGCACGTTCGTCGGCTCCGACTGCCCACGTTCGTGCCGCGGCCGGCGCATCGGCGGCTGGGGTGAGCTCGGATCCTGCCCCGGCCCGTTCTCCTCCGGCGCGACGCGCTTGCCGGACCAAAACGCCTCATCCTCCCGCGGATCGTACGGCGCGTTCATCTCCTCCTCGGTGTACTCGAACACCTTGCCGTAGTTGAACACGGCGGGCCCGAGAACGCCAGACCGCGAGAGCCCCTCCACCGCGTTCTGCGCCTCCCGGACGGTGCGGAAGTGGACGAAGCAGAAGCCCCGGTCCGGGTGCTTCGCGATCCGCATCACCTTTCCGAACTCGCGGAAGCCCGCGCGAAGGGCCTGGTCGGTGTGGATCGCGGTGTCGAGGCTGCCGACCCAGACGGTGTTCGTCGGCTCGCGGAGGGGGATCGGGTCGCGGGCGTCGGACGGCGGCGGCCCCCCGTCGTAGCGCCGCCCCGCCGCCGGCCGCCCGCCCCGGGCGAAGGGCCGCGGGTAGCCCTCGCGGCCGGGGCCGGGGCCGTCGTAGGGGTGAGCGTGGGAATGGGGGGTGGGGTAGGAGGGATAGGGGAAGTGGGCCGGAGGGTGGGAGTGGGAGTGGGAGTGGGAGTGGGGGTGGGAGTG